>LPNX010023874.1:837643-884494 GCA_001517045.1 Pseudotsuga menziesii | reverse complement strand
TAATTATGACAATCTGAAATTTCCTTTTATTCTATTATTATAGTTAAGTAGAGGAAATTTAAATAATGAAGATTATTATTTTCTTTTTAACATTATAATTAAGCTTACGAAATTTTTTATTATGTTATTAACATGGTTGAAAATTTAAAATTATAAAAAATTCATTTTATTTCATTATTATAGTTGAGCATAGGAATATAATCTTAAAGCAAACTAATTAATTTGCTTTTTTTAGGTTGGATAGACCAAAGTTTGGTGTGAGTGGGTGTTAACCATCATCATCATCATATAAATGTTAAATATAATATCAATGAATGAAATAGATGAAATTTGTTAGAAAAAGCTTATTATGACTTGTACTTGTATCAAGTTTAGAAATGAAATTAATAACAACGAAATTGTGACTTCTACTTATGTAGATATTTAGAAGATTAAAACATATCAAAATTAACTAATTTTTATTTAACATTTTGTTCATTTTTCTACATTAAAACCATATTTAAAAAAAACAAAATTACATTGGATGAATCCAAGATTTATATAAATATATAGTAATTAACTAACAAATAAAATTTCTCACTAAACAAGAAACATATCTGTGTAACTTAAATGGTGATAAATAAATTACATGATATGCCTTATGTAATGCTGTGGCTGCAACATCGTGAACCATTGAATCTCAAACAAATTGAGATACAATAGTTCGCAGTGCTGTAGCATTAAATAACGTAAAGCATGTTGCATATTGATCGCTTGGAGATCGTGGCGGTGCAGTGGTTGCAAAGACGTAGTGGATTTAAAAAATGGAAAATAGTCGGAGGACATTGAGTCTCTTATTCTGATGATTATACGTTGAAGTTGGCGGTGCACATTTGCCGACCAGCAACAACTAAATCATGATCATGATCACTGATCAGCTGACCGAAACTCACTTCACTTCACGCATAAAATAAAAACATTGCGATTCGCGAATCTTGAATGGGGACCGCAGATATCAAATCAGCAATGTTGACATAGAAACTGTCCGACTTTCATTATGCATGATTGAATTGGAGTAAGCTCGCAGATTATTAGTCGACCTAATTTCTAGGTGATAAGCTAAACAGGTTATATATGTTTGAAAAAAAAATAAAAAATAGAAAAAATTATTTTAAATGTTTGATGGATTTTATTTATATATAATTTATTAAATTGAAAGGTCATATATATTTGAAAAAAAAACAAAAAACAAAAAATAAAATTATTTTAAATGTTTGATGGATTTTATTTATATATACTTTATAAAATTGAAATTATATATAATTTATATATATTTTAAAAATATAATCTTAACTTTGGTTAAGGAGTGGATATTGTTAGAAAGGCTACCCAGTTTCAAACTCTCTAGGGGTGAATTAGTTGAGAAGAGACATCCACAAATCCAGTCATGTTAAGGATTGATGTGCCCAGGCCTCTCAACCAATAGTGAAAATACACTAGCCCAAGTGACTAGCATTTCTTAACAAACAAAAAGATACAATCTTAACTTTTATAAATATATGTTATTATACCCTAAAAAATTTACTTTAGTTTTACGTAAGATTCAAGCATCATTATTGAAAATATAAAACAAAATATAACTTAGACTCTATGTATGAAGTATAGAAATGAAGAGTTAAATGCACATTCAATATGGTTGATTTAAAAATATAATTCAAGATATCAAATGGTTTAAGTTTGGTCATTTTTTTATCATTTAAGATAGGTTTAAAAGGGTTGTAATTTATTTTAAGTTATAAAATTCACAACCCATAATTCATAAAAATATGGATATACAACCACATAATTTAAATTGTTGTTAAAATATTTATATATATTAAACTATGATAATATATTTATATAAATATTCTTGTTTCATAGGTTTTATATACTAATGAGTATGGCTAATACCTTAAATATATATTATTATTATTATTATTATTTACGCCAAGAGTAATGAGATACTCTACAACATGGGAAATGTTGTCATTTCAACTTTATATTTGACACAAAAAGATAAAAAAAAACAAAAAAAACAAGTGTAGATCCATCTTAAGACGAAATATCTACAAAATATGGAGAAATCAAATTTTTAAGTAAAAATTATTTTATAGATATTCACAAATGAAGGGCATTGTTGCAGAATCATGAGGTCTTTTAAATACACTTTAGTTGTCACATAAATTTGAAAAAGTATGGGACCTATGACTTCAAGAGGAAATTAGAGATATTTGCATAACTAATTTTAAGAGGATGTAAAATACAAATTATAGGAAATATGCTTTCATAATAAATAAATTTTGCTTTTAGAAAATTTGTGTAGTTTTTTCTAAAATTGGCTTTTTAAGTTTTGAGCACAATATATCATATATGTATTTGCACTTGAAACATTATATGAACTAAATGATAGTATTTTTGAATAAAATTGTTTACATATGTAGAGGACATCTTGTACTAGTGTATTTAACAAACCTAAAAATACCAAATTTTCTTTTGGTAAGTTCAAAGTCTATTCTATTGATGTATAATAAAAGTACAAGAAAAAATACATATCATTGTAGTAGTTATGTGGACTAATAGTAGTAGGATTAAGGTTGAATCCTTCCCATATCAAGAAATCATACTCTTAACAACAAAAAGATCCTCCCTAGAGTAGGGAAAACAAATCATAGAAAAAAATTAAAAAGCAGTATTGAAACACAAAAGTAGTATTCTGAACCTGCAAAAAACTGAGAAAGCTAAAGCCAGAGTGACCAAGAAAAGAAACAAATAACAAGAACTTGAGACTCAACACTTGGTGGGAATCTCGTCCTCAATGGGCACTACAAAGTCGAATCCAATTTGCGAGAGGGTCTTCGGTTCTCTTTCTATATGAGGATCATGCTGGGTAGTTGCAGTTTTTACACCTTCGACTTCAGAACTATTGGAATAGTTATTGGTATCTTCATCGCTGCTTGAAGTGTTGGAGGTAGAGCTGGAGGAACCCTTCTTGACTGAAAGTGGCTATGTCTTTTTGAATTTCGAGGCAATGGTGGTGGTCGCTTTACCTTGTCGAGTTGCAATGATGTTTGCTGAGGGGGGAGGGAGCTCTTGCACAGGATCAATTGGAGTGTTGGGAGGAACTGGAGTAGGCATCGGGAGTTCATCCCGGATGCCCATAAGATGAAGGATAATCCTAGCCATGAGATTTTCCCTATCCAAAAATTGCATCTACACAAGACCGTTTTGTTAACTGTGAAAATGGAGCTTATGAATTCATCTTCCCAATCGTTCATGAGCTGGCGCAAGTGTTCAGGGATTTCCATATCAAAGCCTATGGTATTGACAATTGCTGAGATATCCCTGACCCACTCATTTTCACTTCCACGTCCCCCTCTCCCATGTCATGGGGTGGATCTCAATCTGCGAGACATGTTTGGATGTACAGAAGTCACAGAAGAATTCAAACACTGTGTTTTGAGAGAATTGAAGGGGGCTTTGAGAGAAAAGACCCGCTCCTTGGATAGAGCTCTAACTTATTCTTACTAGGAATGCAAGGGTGTGTTATAGCTCAAAATGACACATCTCCTCTTGTGACCACTTTCCCATGATTTTTCCGCATGTCGACACTTCCATGATGATACTTCATGAAAGTCACTAAAAAAACACCTAACTTGGAGGATCCATATCTTGAGTTTTGTAACTTTGTTTAACCTCTTCTCTGCACCATTGGAAAGGTAATTAAGTGAGCTAAAACTTCCCAAAAGATACCAATGTCTGAAAATTCCCAGAAGTATCATGCAAATGATATTTTTTGATGTATATGCAAATTACCTTAAGGAAACCTACATTTTCCACTTTCTATATGCGACTTATTCTACATAATACCCACGTATTCCCTAAATACGTGACTATTTCATTGAAACCCGCATATCATACATGAGTAATGTTATTGAAACTCACATATACCCCATGAATACGCGACTGTTGTCTTTGAAACCTATGTACTTTTCTCGTATACGTAAAAAAAATTATGTTTCTCGAATTTTGGGTAGTTTGGGTGGTTATGCAACTTACTCCTTCGGTTGCAACTGATCCTATCCTTGCCCCTAACTCTTTAGAGCATATAAATAGAGGTAGAGAGGTCCATGAGAAGAGACTTGAACCTTTGCATTGTTATGTTGGAGGAATTGGGACTCTCATTCCCCCCACCTTTGCCTTAGAAGCTTTCTCCTTGTGTTGTAGAGCTTGGAGGCTAAGTTCCTTGGAGAACAGAAGCAGCTGAACTAGATCAAGGTTTTGTGAGGTGCCCAACTTGAAGAGAAGGTATATTTGTACTTCCTTTCATTATTAATAAAGATGTCATGTCCTTCTTTTTCCAAAAACATTTTTCAATGTGTGGTTGAATCTCTGTTTTTTATCATATGATGATGTTAATCAGATTATTATTTTATGTTTCTTTGATTATCATTGCTTTACATATGGTCATATTGGTTTGAGGAAGGTATACTTCATTTTGCAGGTATCTTGGAGCAAGAGGAGAAAGAAGAGGATTGAAGGGATGCTTGGATCAACCTTTGTTTGGCTAAGGTATGAAACATTATAATATCTGAACTTGTTTATATATACTTGCAGAACCATATGCATGTCTCAGTTCAACCCCAGTAACTCGATAGCCTCTTAAACCCTAGCCATAGGTAACTTTCCTCTACAACAAAACTCGAAACTCCACTGGGGAGAGCCTTGTCTGTTTGGGGTTTCTCTATTTTTCTTCTACTATTTTGCAAGTTTTAGGTCCTTCTTTCCACTTAGGAACACCTTCTTAGTCTGATAGTACACCTTCCCGGCCTTCCTAAGGCAGTTTTTGACATTTTTTGTTTCTTTTCCACACATATGCGAGTTGCATATTGAACAATCATGTGTCTGGGATGCACAAACGACTTGATATACTATCAAATCGTGTATGATACATGACTTGTTAGTAGTGAAACCCACGTATGCCCCTAAGCATTGTTTTTTCTTCATTGTTTGTGGTTTTTTCTACTGTTTTAGGGTTGTTTTGTAGGTCTTTTGGGGTCCTCTACAGGTGCATGAATCCAGGGAGTTAGTGTCATCCATTTTGGCTCTCCTTTATCTATGTGGTAAATATTTTTATAGCATTAGGGTCTGCTCTTTTCTCATCCCCCCACCCCCTTTGTTTGCTTTGATTTTTGGCTTATGTTAGGTTGGTCAGCCTTTGTTAGTGATCTTTGTCTGAGTTCAGAAGCTTGTTGGTGTTTGTTTCCTTCTTCTATTCTTGGTTAAATTCACCATGCCTAAGTATTTGACTTGTCTCTTATGCAATCCTTCCTTCCAAGTAGTGTTTATATTGACTTTAGGGCTTTCTAGAGTTTGTTTGGTGGTTGTATAGCAGAGTTCCTTTTGCTTTGTTCTTACCACCTGCATACTTTAGTTTCTAGGTAGTTTTTCTTTTGCATTTATAAAAGAAAAAGGAAAGAACATATAGTTTCTTTAAATGCATGTAGATTAGGGTTTTGTCTTTAATGCACTGCATATCTTTATTCTTGAAAGAAAAAAAATTTGTTCTTTTGTGGCTTTCAAGTTTTCTATTTGAAAAAGAAAAGAGAAGTAGTTTGATTTTTGCATTTCATTTCTCTTTCCTTAGTCATCTTGTTTTAACATTGAGTCGAAACACCATTGGTTTCACCTTCGCCACCCCCTTTGATTAATTAACAACCCTTTAAAATAAATGCTTAATATTTAAAATTTATTAGTAACTGTTTGTTTATAGAGACGACACAAACTAGTCTAGGCTAGTTTTTATGGAGAAAACTTCCTATGGCTTGGGGTGTACCACAACAGATAGAGAAACCGCAAAAATCAATCCCTTCCTAATATGCAAGAGAAAAAAAACATCTAGCACTAAAGTTTCTCGAAACATAACTTATTCCGGATGGTTGATGTAGATCCCTGTTGAGCTTTTTCCAATCTCGCTTGTGTTAACAATTTGCTCTCTCAACAACATCAAACAAGAAAATCATGCTATATAATTTTGTTAGACCTACTCTAGCATATATAATCAATCATGTATAATCAATTAAAATAATCCATGGATTCAATATTCACTTAAATTCACATAATTGGATAGGAAAAGATACTTCTAATAACATAAATCAGAGATTACATGAATGACAACCTCTGTCGGCCCGTCTATGAACTGGAGAAACTGAGTCCTCCACTTGGGACTCCACCACCTCAATCCTCCATCTTTTGATAGCAATCTCACAAGCAAAGGAAAGCTTGGGAAGAACACCAAGTGCTCCAAGGGACAAAGGGATGTAGACTCAAGTATAAGCAAGCTACGACAACAATGGACTATAGTTTTCTTGCTCTTCAATTCTTCCCCTTCAATGTATCCAAAGGGTTCCTTATATAGTGCTTCACTGGGTAATGGAAGGTCAAATCTGAGTGATCTTGAGGCATATGGAAGGCGAAGAGACAGCTAACTTGAATCCACATCAAGGAAAACTCCAAAAATATTTGGCCTTTTGCACACATCCCGATGTATGCAGGTTTAAGGGTTATATCCGTGTGTATACACGAGAAAGGGTTTTAAAGTTGTGTACAACAAATAATGAGTGTTTTTAGGGATGATCTTGGAAACATCAAAGGTACAAAAATGGTCCATGGGTCTAAAGAGTCTATAGAGGGATAGGGAAGGCCATAAATGTCTGATCTACCATGTGTGGTAAAATCAGCTGTAATAGATGCCCCCTAATGTGTGAGGTTAGAGGGGTGATACGATGGCTGAAATACATTATAAGTCCATCTGAGAAGTGGAGTGATGAAGAACCAGGTGGAAGAACTAGCCATCCAACAATATAGTACAAATATCTCTGCATATGACTGCAAATACATACAAAAATCCCAGATACATAAGAGTACAATGGCCATGAATAGGCATGATATATGACATGTGTGGTCATTGCCACATACAATATAGATAGATCAGAATCTCCATGATGAATATATACAAATGACCGAGATCTCCATGAAACCTGAAGATATCTAACATACACTGGAATCAAGTCATGAGAGCTGAAATCTCATGAACACTGGCACGATCAAGGAGGTAGCATATCAGAAATGCCACCAATATGGAAAGTCTTCTACACAATCCGCTACAAGTACATGTCCTACTATGTGAATAGAGGTGTCGAGGTCGAACATAGTAGTCCATCATCTGATTACCGGTCATTGATGTATACCATTAACAGACACGAGATCACCCACCGATAATGAAAATGGGAATCAAGGTACTAAAGTGCAATCGAACAAATGCAAATAAATGTGTTGAAGTCGAACACTTGAAAGAATCCATCGATCAGGGGACATTGATGTATTCCCAAAAATGTTGATGGCAAGAGAACCTACCACGGATGACTGTAAGTCTCAAGGCACTAAAATGACTCTAGACTCCTATCCTAGAATAAATGATATGAAGTCAATGGGATGGAATCCCCTAGAAGGAGGGCATTAAGGAATCCCCCATCATCCAACACGAGGTACTTAGTAAAGCTGTATAATGTGGAAGGAATTGATCATAATGTACTCGAAACAGTACCAGTACCGGGAATGGCCGACATGCAAAGTCAAGAAAAATGAGGAATGGTCGACTCAGGATTCAACTTCCTTCAAACAAAAGCATAAAGGTGAATGGTGACTGAATGTAGGCAGCATAGACTCAATATACAAAATTGGGACATCTTTGTGCCACATGAGGCATTGACAGAGGCTCCATAGGGACTGGAGGCTTAACTAGTCGATGGAGACGAACTCATAGAAAAGAGTATAGCTCCTAAAGTCAAACTCTTAACCCAACCAACAAATGTGATATAAAGTGCTCTATTCGAAGGCGACACGACTCGACTGCTGCCAACGATAACATCTTTTCTTGTCCGAATTTTTTGGTTTTTTGAATTTTTTGGACTTTTTCAGATATTTTGAAAAGCTTGAAAAAGAATAAAAGTGCTTTATAGTTACAAATATAGGAGGAGATGAGTGTCAAGGGGAAAACAAACTAGTTCCAAGCAGTGGAAGATAGCTATGCTCAATGTAAGGAAACATGTGTAGGATAACGACACTAGGGGAAAAGTCCCCTCTCGGTTAAAAAATGGGGAATCAAGCTACAAAATATATATAAAATGGCTCTGCTTGGCTGGACATGAGATAAGCTCAGGCTATATGGTTGATAATCAAAGTTAGGGAAGCCGTCATAAGGCTCAATAAGGCAAGCAAAACTCATGATAATGCAATTACAACTTGACATAAGGGAGTCTAGGGGAAAAGGCCAACAAAAAGATCAAGAGGAGTATGAAGCTCTTATGCAAAGTCATGGCGATACTATACAAAGGAATCCCACACCCTAAAGGAAAAATTTCGGCATGGGCACCAAATGCAAAACATGAGCTAACTAGAGTACCCATGTATGGTCAAGCTCTACCATTCACATCATGTCACTTCTAAAAGAAACAAGAAGATTCTGTGACAAGATAGAATGGGTTCGTACCTAAGGTTAGAATGAAACAGTCATAAGGTCATGCAAAGTGCCAACGGATGTGAAACCTGACCTATATGCCAGTTTAGACACAATACTTGAAATAGGCACGAACGGGTCAAAACCACAGTCAAATTGCGCTCAAAACGAAATCCTACATCATCAAATTAGTTCAAACGGTCCAAAATGGTCAGAAATTGTCAAAAACTATAGAAAGTGGGTAAAAAGTTTCAAAAAATTTCTATAAATAGTAAATAATTTAAAAATTCCATACCATTTGAAATTTTTACCCAACATAGTGCATTTGAGCTCAAAAATTCCGACGCAAATTTTGGGAGCATCATCAACAAAATATGACCCCGTTTGATCTAGGTAACTTCTCATGTTCTCCCCTTCCCATTTCATGTAAATTTTTTAATTTTTCATGGTCCAATCAATTTTTTAGGCTATCCATAGTTGTGCATTTCGGTCCATGCGGAAATCAGGGTTTTTTTCGTGTATAGGGCTCGCCATATGTGGAAAAAACACCCAAACCCACGTACATACGTGACTGTTTTGAAAACAATCACTTATGAGGCCGCAAATAAGGTTTTCAAAGGAAAATGCTAATCAAAACTCTGGTTTTTTGTGCAGGATGGTGTTAGAGTGGAGGGAAAGAGAACATGGTGATGTGAAGGAGGCCATGCAAGGTGATATTATGGCCCAACAAGAATTACGGGCATGTGGTTTATATAAGTTTTGGTGTCTTGGTAGCCTGAGGGCCAAACCAAGACTACTCCAGCTACTAGTGGATTACTGGGATCCAGAAACTGATACTTTTCACATTGACGGGATGTCACTTAGCATTGAGGTTGAGGACATATACTTTATAATTGGTTTATCCCGATGAGGAGAGGTGGTAAATATCCGCTCTCGTGGGCCAAGAGGTGGATTCACTATTGATGAGTACATAGCTGTGTACTACTTTCCAAACACAGAAAAGGTTGGGAGTCAAATCCCGACAAAATCTATCTAGGTTCTGGGACTGAAGGCCATACTATTGGCACTAGGAAGGATAGTCGGATTAGCTTCGCTCCACCAGCCCTCTCGGCCACTGATATTCTATGCGGTGGAGTGTATGAGACCCACAGTGTATGACTGGAGCACGGTTCTATTGAGCAACATGAAACAACAGCTTAGTGACTGCAAAATGGGCAGGGTGAGAAACTTTGGTTTCGACAGCATACTGAGCACATTATTCTTTGAGCGGGTACTGGGGATAAGCCCTAGAGTGGACATTCCTCCACATGGAGTTCGATATCTAGCCCAATGACGTTGGGAAAATGTTATGCACAGACTGGGCAGAGGTATGGTGGCTAACCCCTACCCAACAGAATTATTTCCATGGTGGCGGAGGCAGATCATTTCCATAGATGACTACCCTTATGTAGGGATAGACTTCCATGGAGATCCAGACATGCCCCTACCACCAAGAGCGGCATATGGTGACATAGGTAATGAATCCCAAACTCACCTTTTAAGTTTTTGAATTATTTAATTTTTTTGTGTGTGTGTTTTTTGATATATTGACTCAAAAGACATGTTTTTGGTGTGACAACACATAGTGACAATCTGTCATGTGTATGCAGATGTAGGACCACGATGACCGAATGGTTTCCCTCGTCATCAATGGAGGGGAAGGGGAGACAATATCATGGGTGCGGATGTGGAGCAGACGCTCCAAAGAATTCACACGAACTTCGTACGCTTGATGCACCAGGTACCCATGGCGCAAGTCAAGGACTTTCCTAAGGCTATGCAGTGCCAGGTGGTTGGTGTACCATGAGCATGGGTTCGATTATTTCGATGGCTAGCTAGAGCCATAGTGTGCTACCATGATAAGAACCCCACTCCTCCTCAGGCTTAGATACATGAGAGTATTCCTTTTTGTACGACCGTGTATTATGTTTTGGTGGCTCAAAAGCCTTCATTTTGTATTATGACACTTATGCATTATGACGTCACTTTTAGGATATTAATGAAAAAATTTATGATGATCAATTTTATTTATTTACATGTGTGCAAAAATGTATGTTTGTGATATGCTTATGGTCTATGAAACATATGCCATTCTAACACATAGTTAGCATATGAGTCAACAACTTGATTAAAAATTCTTGGAACATGAAGGTATGTTATATTCTCAAATTGTCATTCTAACAATCTCACATGTAAGAATCTTCGTAATAATATCGGATCCCTAATACAATATGATCCATTAAGCTATGAAACCACTAACTGCGAATCAAGATGTACCTCAAGAGAGAGAACACCATATGAAATGGAATCACGCAATAACTCAATAATGACACTATATTTAGCAACATTGTTCAAAGAAGGCTGTAAACATACGCCTCCTAAAGACAATACTTGACCTGTAGGGGTATAAATCACCCAAGCAGTCGAAGCTGAGTTTGAGTGTGATGGATAGCACCATTGGCGAATCCTATGTAAATGAAAAACTCCATTGACATCTGCCATAAGAAACATAAGCTAATCAACAAACCCAATCACCATAAGAAAACCTAACTATGCAATTCAAAAACTGTACAATAATATACAACAATCAGCCCTGGCTGAAGATCGTGCGTAGTATTTTTTAAGATAGAGGCTCTGCCAAGGCTATCCCTTCATAATCCACTAACTCATAGGAACCATTCTCTAACACATGTTTGACCATGTAAGGACCATGCCACATGGGATTAAACTTCCCTTCCCCCAAGGGTTGTTTAGCTTGATCCCACAAAAGGACCAAATCACCTTCACTAAACTTCCTTGGATGGACAGACTTGTCATATTAGACCTTGACGCGACACGTATTTACTTATAGAGCCACGAAGGCATCTCAGCGCTGCTATAAGTGGACCAAACGTTCTTCCAATGTGGAAGTGTCTGGTAAAAGCTCTATAGCTAGCTTCAGAGAAGGGATTTCACATTCAACCAGCAAGACAGACCCCACCCCATGTACTAGCTGATATGGAGATAAATTCTTGGTAGTATTAACCGTGGTTCTATAAGACCACAAAGCAGGATATAACATGATATGCCAATTCATCTTACTTTGTGCGATGGTTCTTTGGAGAATGGACTTAAGTGATTTATTCACTGCTTCAACCTGTCCATTCGTGAGGGTAATAAGAAGAGGAGTGCTCCTACTTATACCCTAACTTTGAAGCCAACTCTTCCATCATTTTATTCTGAAAGTGCCTACCATGGTCAATGATAAGCTCTTTCGAAATGCCGAACCAAGTAATAATCTGGTTGAAAACAAAATGCATGGCTATCTCACCATTCGATTTAACCGTGGGCATTGCCTCTGCCCATTTCATGAAATAATCGACAGCCACTATAATGTGATGATTCCCCCAAGCCGAAGCTAGGTTGCAATCCATAAAGTAAATCCCCCACTTGGTGAAGGTACTTACGGTGACAGTAGGATGTAATGGGGCTATATTTGAGTACATATTGTGTGCAAACACCTTGTAAGGGTGACACTTCTTGACCGCATTAACACAATATTTGAAGATCGATGGCCAAAAATATCCTACTCTCAAGATTTTTTGGGCTGTAGAAAGCCTAGATAAATGACCACCACATGCCCCTCCATGGAAATCATTCAGCACAACCTCATCCTCCTCATGGGTTAAACAACGACACAAAATGGAATCTACCTCACAGCGGTACAAAGTGTTAGCCACTATAAGGTATTTCTCAGCTACACGACGTAATCGTGATCGCTCATCCTGTGAAAGGTGAGTAGGGACCTTCAACGTTTGCAAATATACAATGATATCCCTGTACCATGGGTGCAAAGTTGAGATAAGGAAACTATGCTCATCAACAAATGTATCCTCATAAACCTCTTCCTCCTCCAAACTTGGAAAATCAGATATGAGCTTCGCAAAGATTAACAATTTCTTTGAGTTTGCCAAAACGAATTTGAGATTGAACTATTGCAAAATAAAAATCCATTTATTATATTTTCCCCCAATCATCCTTCTAGTGAGGACAACTTGAAATGGATTGATATGAGCTACAACCAAGGTTTGGCGAAGGAGAATGTAATGTCTCAATCTCTGAACCACATGAATGGTGGCCAAGGAAAGCTTCTCCACATGTCAATAATGGATTTCCACATCAATAAGGTTTCAACTCAAATAATATATGACATGCTCTTTGAGCTCCTCATCCACCTGAACCAAAACCGTACCAATCGTCTCCATAGATGTGGAAACATAAATCAAGAAATCATGGCTATAGTCAGGTGGACTAAGCATGGGGACCGATGCTAAGGCTTGCTTAAGAGCATCAAAGGACTATTGGGCTCACTTATCGCAGTAAAAAGGATTTTCCTTCTTTAAAAGATGCATAAAGCCTTTAGTCAAGTCGAAAAAATTAACTACGAATCTCCGCAAGAAATTTGCTATGCCTTGCAAACACTGAAGGTGTCTAATATTATGTGGGGAAGACAATTGAAGTATTGCCTCAACCTTTAAGGGATCGACTCTTATACCCTCCTTGGATACGATTAACCCCAGCAAGCAACCAATAGACACATAAAAGATGCACTTATGAGGATTTAAACGCACTTGGTAATGGCGACATCTTTCGAATACTAACCTCAAATGGTATGGATGATGCACTCTCAAACAAGAATGAGAAGCAAGTTCATCCAAATACACTTCGATAATTGTTTTGAGATCATGAAAAATTAAGGTCATGGCCCGTTGAAATGTAGCTTCGACGTTTTTAAGGCCGAAAGGCATTTTTCGATATGCAAAAGTACCCCAAGGAAAAATAAATGTGGTCTTATGTTGATCCTCAAGTTTAATCTGAATCTGATTGTATTTGGAAAACCCATCCATAAAGGAGAATACCTCACTTCCTGCACACTCATCCAAAATCTGATCAATAAATGGTGTAGGAAAATTATCCTTAGGACAAGCATGATTTAAATCACAGAAATAAGTGCATATATGGATCGCTCCCTACTTCTTATCAAATGGAACGGGATTTGAAACCCACTCCATCACGGGAATGGGATAGATAAAACTGGATTTTAACAATTTCTCTATCTCATCCTTAATGGTGGGTGCTTTTCTGGGATTCACCGCATGCAAACGTTGTCGAACCAACTTCGCATTTGGATAGGTCTTCATCTCATGTTCGAGAATACGAGGGTCAATACCTGGCATTTCCTCGTATGACCAAGCAAACATGTCATGAAACTCTTTAAATATCTCGGCATACTCCTTTATCTCATCAGGAGAATAACCTGCCCCAATGTAGACATTCTCAACTTTGCCAGGATCACGAGAAATATTGATAGGAATAGTTGGTGATAAATTTTCCATGTTCCCATCAGCCATTTGACCAGGAGATCTCAATGGAACCATGGGACTACCAATATTCTCACTAAGAATATCCCTAAATTCATCATGCTCCATACGGTCAAGTTCAGGAAGAAAATATGATTAATGATGTAACTCTTCCCAAGGTGGCTCAACCCTAGACATGGCCTCAATAATGGCTTCATCCGATGGAAAAACATCGTTGAGACAATCATGTGCGTGAGAGGACTTAATTGCCCATGTAGGCAGCACATACAGGTCCTTTTCCTCTGTTCGTGAAGAGGAAGGACTAGGATTTGCAACTTGATCAATATTTGCTTGATATGCTACCATCGTTGCAGGAAACAACACATCTATTTCGATAGGTCCAATCGAAGGACTCGGTGAAGGAAGAATCTAAGGATCTTCCATATGGGTAGTGCAAAAAGACACCGAATTCAATGAGGACGAATCGCCACCAAAACTAGATCCGATCATAAGAACGAGTGCAGGACAGCTAAAGGTTCCCATAATAGATGGATACATACCCACACCCACACTCCCAGTTGCCAGCTAAGAATGATCAATAATCAAGATAGAAGTTCTTAATGATGCATTAATATTCGGATTATGGAATGACATATGATCAATCGTAATGATCTTCCCATTAAATGGAAAGCATATCACTCGAAAGAGAGAAGAGGCTACGGATTGCATAATATACATCTAATTCTAGCCCAGCAAAAGATTGTAGTCAAGGGGCACATCAACCACCTCGACCTCAATCACGATGATCTTCCCTCCCAATTGGACCTTAAGAAAAGGAAGAATCCCGTGCGACCGAAATGATCTACCATCGAAATATGTCAACATAGTAGTGGATTGAGACAACTTGAGAGAAGCCAAACCCTTACAACATGACAAAGACATCACGGAAGAAGCAACGCCTTTATCAACGACAGTGTGTTTGACAGTCATATTAAGACACTCTACATGAATCAAAAGAGATACGTAGTAAGGAAAGCAAGGTTGTATTCCCATGGTTTCAAATGTGATAACGGAAGAAGAGTTATCATAATCAACCCCAAGAGAATAAAGCAAGGCTCTCCTCTGCATAGGACAAGTATGAAGTACTTCAAGCGTGGACATCGCACAAGGAGTTTGGCCCAAATCCTCAAAAATGGAATAGTTCTAGGTGGCTCGGGAATTAGGATTGTGCCCTAAATGCTTTAGGAATCCCTTAGGAATGCAAGGTGGAACTTCAGGTTTATCCGTAGGTTTTTGGATACACAAAGGGCTCTCGGGTGGAGCGAGTTCCTTTCCAAGGTCCAGTTGTGACGAACCATAATCCTTTGCACAAGTCACAACCTTAGCAGCACACACCATGTTGATGAAACCATGACCAGTATTGGCCTCCAGTGGATTTTGATCTCCACCCAATGCATAATGAGGATCAATGGTTCTCGAGTTCATATTTTGATTGTTAAGTAAAGGATTAGTTAGCACTGCTAGGGCCTGTGCTATGAACCTCAAGGAATCTTCCATATGAGGGCACAAGTGAGTGAGGTGGTCCTCCTTACATAACTTGCAAGGAAACTTTACCTTACGTTTAATCTGCTTGTCCCTGCCAGCATTACGAGCATTCTTGTCATTATAATTAACATTTTCGTTCTTATTCCCACCCTTACAATTATTTTTTGCTTTTTTCTTATTCCTTCCAGGCTGCTAGTTTCCCTTCAGGTCCAACGATTACACAGAAAGTACACTCTCCGATTGGGTAGGTTGAGACAAAGCTCTGGCTTGGCCCGACGTAGATTGATTAATTGACAATTGGCTCACTTGTTTCACAACCAAATCTACAGATTTGGTACTTGTAGAGTCCACAATGCCATCGACATGTGGCCCATGCTTGACCTTGGGATCGAAACTAGATCGTAGAGAATTAGGTATAATCTCATACAAAAGTTAAGATTGAACATAGATCAAATCCAACTCTTGTGCCCTAAATATTGCTTGTTCCTCGTTTTGGACCCCAGATGTAGAAACATCTTTCGCGATGTAAGGTAACAACCACTTGAGGAACCACTCAAGGAGAAATTTCGGTGGTATAGAGGCTTTAATCAACTGCTTCCATCTACGCCACTTTTGAATATGATCTGAGATATGTGTGGCTTTGTCTTGTCGAAATGTCGACAAGAGTTTGGTACCAATGTCATAATGTACGGGTAGCTGAAAGTGATTGAGAAAATTCATGGAATGTTCATCAAATAAAGCGTATGCCCCCCTTGGTAACTCTATATACCATTTTGCTACAGGCTCGGTGAGGGTGCGTTGAAATAGCCTCAAATGGATTGAATCATCATGTAAGGAATTGGAAGAGCACCAAAGGTGAAAAGTAGTGACATGCTCACTAGGATCTTCTCCACCTTTACCCTCGAACTTGGGAATGTCCGAAGGAATATTGTTAGGGATGGCCGGCCAGGCTGAGTCATGAGATACCGGATCGTTCATAAGTGTTGATAAGTTAGGTAAGTTCAATGTTGCGAGGAAAGGGAACCTAGCTTGAGTGGGTCGATGACACGCTCCCTGATAGTTCTGGTTCATGTAAGGTTGATTGCTATAAATACCATGGCCTTGGCCATAATAACCTCCTCCCATTTGACCCGTATAGGGCTGCATGGAAGCATTGTGATGTGGGGTACCTTGATTATGGGGTGTTACAAAGCCATAATTGGAAGAGTAAGCAGGTTTTTGATATCCATACCCATAGGGTTGATAATTCTGTCCATACTATGGTCCATAAGACTGTCCTTGAGAATCTCCATAAGGTGTCCCATGGGATGTCCCATGAGAATGTTCATAGTTAGGGATATGGGGAACTCCTTGAGATTGAGCATAAGATGATCCAGAAATAGGGATATGACCTCCCGACACAATAGGAGGTACTTGACTCTGAGATACTACCATGCAAGCAGTCGTAGCACGAACATGGCTAGTAGCGATATTCTGGCCCTAAGGACCACGTGAATGAGGGGGAGGAAGGGTTTTCAAAAACACATTAGAAGGAGTAGGGTTCGAGGACAAAGGGACATGTGAAGGAATGTAAGTGGTTTTCCCAATGTTTACTCATCTCGGTTCGGGTATCTGCATAGGATTACTAACACTACGTCTAGGACGAACATGTGAGGTTGCTTCCATCGCTGAGATGGAAGGTGTAATGTGACTAGTGCTCCCAAATCTCTCCGCATGGAAAGGAATAGGAGTGCCCCTAGGTGTAGTGCTAGGTTCGACTTCTGACTCGACATGATGTGCTGGATCCGGTGTAAGGATATCAGGCATGCCATAATGAACATGACTAGTGCTTATGGGTTCATAATGACTCACGTTGCCTGGAAACCAATATTAGCGACCTGTGAATGAGGGATCATAGCTAGATTATGAAGGTATTTTCGGTGAAGGATCATATACGGGATTAGGATCTTCCTCCCCAACCTCGTGAGGTGGAGAGGAAATATCTGGAATCTCATCATCATGATCTCCAATACTGTGTGAATCAAAGTGAGAAGTAGTCTACCCGGATAGTCTGTTTCTCTCTCCCAAAGGAGGAGGAGACGTGGAAGGCAGAAGTCCTACTAAACGATGGGAATGACGAAGCACCGAGGCCGAATCCACAATGAATCAAAAAATGAAAAGACTCGATCTAATTATGCAAACCCTAGGAAAAATAGCATGCACAAAGCATACACCTATAAAATGTAAAGCCAAATTGCAAGCAAACAAGGGTAGGATATGTGAGCTCTCAAATGAAGGAGGTATGTCTCGCCTAGGAGAGGCTTGAGACTCCCATACACAACAAGCAAAGGTTCATAACCAATTATAGTGGCCCTTAGCTTCAACGCATATAGTGACTGTGCTATTCAACTCGTACCTGGCCAGGACACCTATAGAATAAACTCTGCAAAGTACCCCCTTGATAACCTAGGTAAGGAAACTAAGGTCACCTCGATATAATCAATGCTCAGGAGGATAGTGGCAGGCAGGATTTACTGTATGGGCAGGGTATCAAAGCCTAAAACTCTTGAAACAGCCCCTAGATATGATTACATTCCTAGAAATATCTATGGTCCTACTCAGTTACAACCAGGGGTCATCCCAATCATAACCGCTCACACTACCTCGTGCTTCACTCCCTTGTAAGAGGAGGATCCTGAGAACAATAATAATATGAAGGAATTTCACACTCTCACCTAGATAGATAGATAAATGTTTTGTTTAGTGGTCTTGGAGAATTTACTCATAATGAACTATTCCAAGACCCTAAAACCTAGTCTTGTTGGTGCACCCTATAAAATAAAAGAGTGTAATTCATTTTATTATGCGTTGATTTTAATTGGATTATTACTCAAAGGGAAAATGGTCATGAAACTAATGATGTTATGATGCAACAAGAAGTAAAATGCACACCTAACAATCAATGCAAACTCACTATGTCAAATGAAGAACAAGGTAATCTAACTAATATTCTCCAAGCAATCCTAATGCAAGTACCATGCTAATGCAAAATGAAAACAATGCATAATGATGCAAAAAGCAAATGTTTTTGTATTTTTTGAATTAAATGAGATAAAAAGAAAAAGTATGACTCTACCACCCTTATAATCTACAAACACTATCATATAGGACCCAAGCGAAGCACCAAGGTAAAAGAGACCTAATGCACTAATCCCAAAACAAAAAAAATAGAAAATGAAATGACAAGAACATTTTCAAAAATTTAAACTAACAAGCATCTCTGATCAGAAACAGGGGTGTATACAGACTCCAGAAGCATCCAACAAGACTCAGCAATAATCCAAAATCACCCAGCAACACTTAATCTTCTCCCAAAAGGCAAAAATCATGGCATATGTGACTGTTCTCAGTTAATCCACGTATATACGTGGCTATTCTAGGAAAACCCGTGTGTACAGATGACTGTGAAAGGAAAACCCACGTACAGGAAGAAAAAGAGATAAAAAGAAGGAAAACAAAGAAGCTGAGACAAAATTTACTCTTGTAAGACACTACTGGGAAAAGATGCCCCTAGACCCGACTCAGAAACAAAGAAATCGGAGCAATTTAAGAACATTGAATGACGACAAAACCCCCAAAGGAAATGATTAGGAACTCCCCAGTATGGTCACCAATCTGTTACGGAGAAAACTTCCTATGGCTTGGGGTGTACCACAACGGATATAGAAACCACAGAAATCAATCCCTTCCCAATATGCAAGAGAAATAAAACATCTAACACTAAAGGATCTCGAAACATGCCTTATTCCAGATGGTTGATGTAGATCCTCGTTGAGCTTTTTCCAATCCTGCTTGTGTTAACAATTTTCTCTCTCAACAACAACAAACAAGACAAGCATGCTATATAATGGTGTTAGACCTACTCTAGCATATATAATCAGTAATGTATAAGCAATTAAAAGAATCCATGGATTCAATATTCATTTAAATGCACATCATTGGATAGGAAAAGATACTTCTATGAACATAAATTAGAGATTACATGAATGACAACCTCTGTCAACACGTGTGCAAACCAGAGAAATTGAGTCCTCCACGTGGGCCTCCACCACCTCAGTCCTCCAGCTCTTGATAGCAAGCTCACAAGAAAAGGCAAGCTTGGGAAGAACATCAAGTGCTCCAAGGGACAAAGGGATGCAGACTCAAGTATAAGCAAGCTAGGAAAACAATGGACTATAGTTTTCTTTCTCTTCAATTATTCCCCTTCAATGTATCCAAAGGGTTCCTTATATAGTGCTTCAATGGGCTAATGGAAGGTAAAATCCAAGCAATATCGAGCCATATGGAAGGACAAGAGACAAGTGACTCGGATCCACATCAAGGAAAACTCCCAAAATATTTGTCCTTTTGTACCCGATGTACATGGGTTTAAGGGTTATATCTGCATGTATACGTAATAAAGGGTTTAAAAGTCGCATACAACAAATAATGAATGTTTTTAGAGATGATCTTGGAAACATCAAAGGTACAAAAATGGTCCATGGGGTCTAAAGAGTCTATAGAGGGACAAGGAAGGCCATAAATGTGTGATCTTCTATGTGTGGTTAAATACCCCTCCACTTCTCAGTAAAGCATACACTAGAGCTGGTGCACATTTGGGGACTCATCTAGTACCTCCTCTTATCCCCGTGTGGTGCCTGTTACTGTTTGTGTTTCGAGCTTTGCTACCTTTCCCATGTGCATCGGTTGGACTGACGACTATTCCACAAGACTTTCTCCATGATTTTGGTAGCCTTAGTATCTTGTTTTCTAGGATATTACAAAGGTGGCATTGAATGGTTATTTCCAGTGCACCTAGGGTAGACTTAGAAGGTAACCTCGATAGAAAATATGGGAGGACAGATGGATGATTCCAGCACTTGCACCCAGAGGGATCTTCACAAGACACCAAGTAACTACTCTCCTTCCTTCACTGGTTAGTTATGTGCCTTCATCATCCCATACTTTCCTTTGGAAGGAATCTTTGTTTTCCTCGCTTAATACTTAGGTCTTTTTCTAGTGGTGTATTCTTTGTAATGTTGGTTTCCTATCGACCTCAGAATTTTTCTCCTTGTTTGAAACTATGGCTAACACCCCTTTGAACACCAACCAAGAGATATACATGTTGGGAATTCCTTGTACTATTCCTCTTACAAAGAATTTCGGTGTTCCTTTGATGGGCACCTTGAATCTACCTGGATTCACCCTAGGGCTACTGGTGTGGTTGTTTTCCACTTTGACTGTCTTGAATGCCTCTAATGCTTCTCAAGTAAGCTTCTTATATCAAGGGCATAAAAAAACTGCTTCCCCTTCACCTGTAGCTGCTTCTCCTCCTCCTTCTACCTCATGCGGTGAAAGTACGGATACTAGTAACCAACAGTTTAAAAGGAGTAAAAGAAGGAGGATTAGGAAGAAGACACATAAGCAAGGGGGAACCCATTAAACCTCTGCAAGTTAAGTTGAACCTCACCACCCAGCCTCTACAATTCATGTCGGGGGAACCATTCCAACCTCTGCAGGTCATGTTAGATCTAAGCTCTCAACCTCTGCAAGTCAAGTTGATCTTCACCATTCAGCCTATGTTGTTCATGTTGGTGGTGCCCGTCCAACCTATGCAGGTAATGTTGGACTCAGTCTCTCAGCCTCTGCAGGTCATGCTAGGGGCAGTCTCTCAGCCTCTCTAGTTCTTGCTGAGGACAAACAGTGAGACACTGCGACTCATGTTGACACTATTGAAAAGACTAACTATTCAAAACACAAGCCCATGTTTCCTTGTAAGCTTTGTGAGGGAGACCACCTTAATTATCTATTCCCTTCCATCATGGAGGTACAAAGAGTTTGGTTTCAAGGTCATCCTGTTTTTGAACATCCTGATTTTTTTCAGAAACCAGCCTCTCTTAGTCAGGTTGGACCCAGTCACCCAGTCTTTGGTGGTCATGCTGGGGAAAACTCTTAGCCTCTGTAGGTCATGCTGAGAGTAAATAGCCAGCCACTTCTAGTTAGGTTGACATCATTGATAAAACTATTCGTTTGAAGTGAAAACTTAAGTTCCCTTGTAAGCTATGTGAGGGAGATCATCTTACTCACTAGTGACTTGCTATCACAAAGGTACAAAGAGTGTGGTCTGAGACTCAATCATTTCCTTCTCCTGAACAACTTATAGTTTTTAAACAACCTACTCAACCTTTGGTTGATCAAGTGGTCGAACCAATCTTAGCTTTGGTCGATCGCACTCTTCTTTCGGAGAGTGATCCTGATGTGATTGAACCAATGTCATATTTGGTCAATACCACTCTCCCTTTGGAGAGTGAATTTCACAAAGCGGTTGAATCGATTCCATTATCAATCAATCCCACTCTTCCTTTGGAGAGTGAAGTGTCTGCTACTCACATTTTCTTCACTAGCAGTTCAGAACTTATTGAACAAGGGGGCACTGAAATTGTTTCGATTGAACCCCCACCATGCTCTCGAATTACTTCCTTTGATTGGGATAGCCTAGTTGAGACACACCTTCCTTCTGACGCACCTTTCTAGATAAAGGTCAAAGTTGAACAATACATGGTTACACATTGTATTGTTAATGAACGAGCCTCAGTTAGTATCTTGTATGTTTGTGTTTGACGAGGCATGGGATCTCCTAGCCTTGTGTCAAATGCTAGTTAGTTAATGGCATTTGATAGAAGAACTAGTATAGCCTTGGGAATTATTGCTCAAACACTTGTTACTTTGGGTGGGAAGACCGTCTTAGTTGAATTCATCATGATAGAATACTCCTTGGACTTCAACATGCTCCTTGGGCATGATTATGTATATGCCATGCAAGCTGTGGTGTCAACATTATTTCGTGTAATGTACATTAATCATGGCGAAGAAATTGTCACTATCGATCAGTTGGATTTTCTTCATCCATCTCTTGACCCAACTAGAGACTAGGTCTTTCCTTTGTTGATTCCCATTGTTTCTATAGACACTATCCCACCACGGGTGAGCTATGTGGCCTCATATCCTTTGTGATCAATTTCTACTGAGAATTATCCTCTGTTTTCATGCTTACCTTCTCGAGACTTGGTACTTGTAGTTGACTAGGTGAGTCATCCTATACAAACTGTGGACCCTTCTCTCCACTCTGTCAATCCATTTGAAAGTTTATACATGTGTCCTATCTCGGATGATCTCCTTCCTTCAGATGAAGTCTTCCTAGAGTCTTTTATACAGTCTGGCCTTCTTTTGGATGTTGGTTCAATTGTGACTAAGTCTAACCCCGATTTTATTAGTAAGATTGATATTTCCACGGATCGATCTTCTTATGTTGGTATTTTTTAGTTTTTGGACTCTCCATTCGAATAGCAAGTCAATGATCCTCATGACTTTGATTTTTTTATGAAATTTTCAACTCCAGTGATACTGAGTTTGTTCCTGTAGACTCTATCTCCCTTGTTGGTCTTTGCTTTTATCATAAGGTTAATGTTATTGATCATAAACCCTTGATCCTTGGCACTATAAAATCTTCTTTAGTTGATTCTTCCATGACTACAACTTTGTAGAAGATAGCAAAATTGCATGTGTTTCTGCCAAATTGACCTGCATCGGATCTTTTCTTCTGAATTTGATTTTGATGTTGTTATTTCTTGGAGACAGGATTTTTAGTTGGATTCACAATTTTTTACTGGCCTCGCCTTGTTGTTCGAGCTATAAATGCATTTTCATGTACCCTTCTCGCGCTAATGAGCCTGATGCCAGCTTCCATGCTCTTAGCTTGTTGTATAAGCCCTCATCTATGTTCTCATCATCGCTCAACCTTTTATCATTTTGCCTTTGCAACTTAACACCTTTTACCTTGAGGAGACGTTCTCCAAGTGTCTTTATCTTGCTCATGTTCCTTTCATTATGCATAGGTTTGTTCCTCGCGCTTGGAACTAGTTTCACTTGACTTTGACACTCGTCTCCTCTCATTTAGAGCATTCTTTCTGCTCTCCTTCGATCTCGTTAAAAATAGTAAGGAGGCCACAAGTTGAATTTGTCGGACTCATTAAAACTTCACAGAAAATATATGGAGTCATATTTAAGCCCTGGTCTAACTCCTTGAAATTGACTAGATTTTCGAGTTAAATTGTTTGTTGAGACTCGTTAAGGTAAATTGAAGAATCATCCGCATAGGTATAAGTTTACTCCTTTTTTCATCCTTGTGGATTACGTAGGAAAAAGGAATACTGTATTTTCTTTGGAATCGAGAAAAGTATCTTCAAGCATAGGTTTATCTCTTTTCTAGACCTGGAGGACTAAACTTACAGAAAAGGAACCTTTTCAAGCTTAGTTTTCTCTTTTCCGTGCTCTGGACCTAAACATGAAAAAGATTCCAAGCGTACTTTATGTCTTTGTCATGCTCGCTAAAACCTAAAGAACAAAGCATCGAGTTTACTATTGTAAGCCCCATTTCTCATAATCAAATGGATATTTTTGAGTGATATTACCTTCCATCACACTCGTTAAACTCAGGCTACATGCCACTTCTGAAGGTGCATCGGTCTAGTGATAGTTTACCCCTTTTTTGGACCTTGCCGGCTAACTAAAAAAAAGGCATACCTTAGTTCACCTGGGCTAAGAGAGTTCTCCTCTATATTGTTTTACACTTTTTCGGACTTAGGAGACTAACTTTACAAAAAAGCACCCCCCTAGTGTCTTCTTTGGAGTTTTTAGACTCTCAAAACTATGAAAAAACTATCGAGCATTCACTTATTAGGGCTCATAAAATCCACGAATTAATGCTTTATCAAGCATTCTTCTATCTCTTCTTTGAGCTTCCCAAAAATGAAGGTCCCGAGTTTTCTTTCTTGGACTCGTTAAACCTTTACAAGAAAGAAGGAAAGGGAAGTTCATTCACATGTATTTTTACATCATGGCAGCAAGTCTTGTCTCCTTAAAAAAAGCACCAGTTTTGAGTCTATCAACAGTTGGGTATCGATTTTTTGACCTTATCCCGATTCAGAGTTTTATTACTCCTTCGGTTGGTTTCTTTTCCAATTATACGGGGAATCTGTTAATGTATTCTACATTGCAGATTTCTGTCATTGGTTCTTTTATGTCAAAATATGCCTAAGTCACTTGTGTGTCGTGCTCATTGTTCAAGGATTAAACCTTTTTCGTCCATTCTGTAGTTTCCTTGACCTTTTGTGTCAGCCATTCCTTGGTGTCAGTTCATTACATCATGTCTTCGGTGGTTTCTTGTCGTGAAATTCTCTACCAATTCCAAATCCAAAGAGTATTTGACTTACCTCGTGTTTGATGATGGAGGATGCCTTAATTCCTTCCTTCCAATGGATCTCTTCCTATCGACTGCAACACCTCTTGCTCTGGGAATGAGATTTAGATTTTATGACAGTACCTTGGGATTGCAGTTATCATTGGCAATTTCCCTCACTATTGGGTAGTGGAAATACCTTACTGTCTCCTACACAATAGATTATTTAAGTATTCAAATTCAAGTCCTTGTATTCACACTTTCTAGAATGTACTAGGTACCTCGGGGGCCATTTTCATTAATGGTGGTTTCCCTCATGTTTGTTAATAGTTCTCATTACTCACCAGTAATCAAACGATTTCCTCCATGTTCGACTTTATATCCTTTATTCACATGGTTAGGATTCATACCTTTTTGGGAGGTTTTCATTGAGGACCTTCGGCTGAAAGTAGCATCGTTATATTTTTCTATTGCTCGAGTTGCGCAAGACCCTGTCACACTTCATATGACATTTTGCTGAGACATAGATCCACCTTGTATTCTTGTGGCTATGATCTATTGTTGAACATGGGTCCACCTTGTTCATTTGTAGCCATGACTCCTTTAGATTTGATATGGCGCCTTTTTGCATATTGAGTGACCATGATAGTTTCATCAATTATACATACATTGGATCTGCCTGTATATTTATGGCGATCTTTTGTATATGGAATTGTATGTTCAAGAGATGAGTTTTGTCTGACATTTATCTCTCTTTCAGGTACCTCTATTCGATCCTTTCGATATCGGATTCTCTGCTCTCTCCATACTTAGTTGTTTCCTTTATAATGTATTTAGGTTATCATTTTCCCCTCTAACCTCATACATTAGGGGTGCATTTGTTATAGCTCAAAATGACACATATCTGCCTGTGACCACTTTCCTCAAGCTTAAATCTTGAAAGGAATGGATTCTTGCTTAGCTTGCAATCTTTCATACTGAACTTGGTGACCAAATCTGAAGCATACTTGGACTAATGGAATTTGATTCCATGTTGGGATTGAGCAATTTCAAGACCCAAGAATTGGCTGTGACAACCCCAAATCTGTCATGGAAAATGCATGGTTCATTGCATCCTTCAAGGAGGAAATATCTTTCTTTGAACTTTCTGTAATCATTAGGTCATCCACATAGATAACAATAATCATTAAAGAACCATGAATCAGCTTCAAATATACATTAGGATTAGACTTGCATCGAACAAAACTTAGTGATAGCAGAAAGCCATCAATCTTGGCATACCAAGCCCTAGGGGCTTGCTTGAGCCCATACAATGATTTATTTAACTTGCATACTAAAGATGGATTAGAAACAAACCCTTTAGGTTTCTGCATATAAATCTCTTCATTAATATCTCCATTTAGAAAACCACGCTTCACATCCATGTGATGTACTTCCCATCGCTTCGAGCTAGCCTTATGGAGTCCATCTTTTTCACTGGTTCAAAGGTCTCATTGTAGTCAATACCATGTACTTGAGAGTATCCCTTGGCTACCAATATTGGATTATATTTCAAAGGTGAACCATCAGAAGCAAACTTAGTTTTAAAGACCCAGTTACACTTCACTAGCTTTCTCCCTGGGGGAGATCAACCAGTTCCCATGTGTTGTTCTTCTGGAGCAAGATGAATTCTTCTTTCATGGTTGTTTTCCATATTGGATCATGTTCTGCATATTCATATGTCTGAGGATTAGAATCAACCACCATATAACACTTCCTAGCAAAGAGTGGATCTTTCACACAAAGGGCACTCACAAATTGAGATCTAATTCTCTTCGTGTCACTAGGACTTCCAGCTAGTTCCCTAGTTGCATGAATGGTCCTTGATTTCCACTTTGGTCTTGTAGGGATGTTAGGATATGCAATTAATTCATCATTATCAAACATATCAGAATCAACAAACTCATTAGTCTCTTCAGTTACAATCAATGGATGTGATGGTGAAGAGGACTCTCCAACTTCAACTGCTGTTAAAGGCTTTTCTTCGAACTGAACACTTCTTTCGATTAAATATTTGTTAGTGCTAAAGTTGATCAGCTTGTACCATTTTGAATCTTCAGAATACCCAACAAATAGGAACTCTTGGATTTGGGTTTTTAAAGCCTTCCTCTTTTTAGTTGGAATTCTAGCCCAAGCCTTTGAGCCAAAAATCCTAAAATGGGTCACATTTGGCTTGTGCCCACTCCAAGATTTGAAAGGAATAATACCATCAATTTGCTTATGCGGAATCCTATTCTATATATAGGATTCACAGTTTATAGCCTCAGCCCAAAAATTTTGTGGCAAAGGTTTATCCTCCGTCATGCATGTTGCCATCTCCTTCAGTGATTTGTTATTTCTCTCAACAACACCATTTTGTTGTGGTGTATAAGGAATAGAATTATGCATCTAGATATCTGCATATTTGTAATACTAGATGAACTCGGACTTGACATAATCTCCACCATTTTCAGATCTGAGTATCTTGAGTTTCCTCCTAGACTAGTTCTCAACCAAGGCTCTAAAGACTTTGAAAAGGTCAAAAACTTCAGACTTATGCTTTAAGAAGTAAACCCAAAAATACCTGGAAAAGTCATCTATGAAGGTGAGTGCATATTTGGTTTAACTCATGGACATATGAGGGAATGGACCAACAATGTCACTATGGATCAACTCAAGGGGTGCAGAGATTCTCTCATGACTAGCTCTCTCATACTTGTGCTCTAGGTGTTTTCCTAGGATACAACCTTGACAGACTCCTTTAGAAAACTTGATCTTTGGTAACCCTATGACCATATCTCTGTCACTCAAATAAGAAATATACTTGTAGTTAAGATGGCCAAATATTTCATGCCAAAGCTTGCTTTCTTCATTAGCATGAGTAAGAAGAGCAGAGAGGTTTGAGTAGGGTAGGAAATGGGAGAACCTATATACCTTCGAAGTGTGATCAACATCTTTTGCTATGAATTTACCATTCAAAATCTTAGAGATTTCAACTTAATGGGGGAGAAGATGAATTTATTTGGAGACCGAGTGTGATTCATCTGATACACTGATAAGAGATTAGAGGAAAGACCTGGAACATACAACACATTATTGAAATTACCATGTTCAAGATCAATCCTACCCTTTCCCATCCTATCAGTTAGAGAGTTATCTCCCAAAACTATTGGTGGACATTTCGACATGTCAAGAGAGGAAAATATCTCCCTTGTTGAAACCATATGTCTGGAAGATCTAGAATCAATAATGAAACTAGGTGAGCTTGAGGTGCCAGCAACCAAAGCATGTACTCTCTCCTTGTCTTCTGAATTTGATCCTCCTTCCCTCTTCTTTGGGCAATCAAGAAGGGAGATGTTGTTCTTATCCAGGAGTTGGGTCAACATGTCAATTTTCTTTTTCATACAAGATCCCTTAGGATGATAGCCCTTATCGTAGTATGTGCACTTGCTCATTTCTCCTTTGTTCTTCTAATTCTAGAGGTTCTTCTTGGAGCTTGAGGGCTCCTCTTGAGACTTTGACTTGTCTCTCTTTTGCTTAGGTGGTTTTTTAGCATTTTTCTTGCTTTTTGAATCCACCTTTGACTCTCCAGCAACCAAATATTGGTATTTGGAAGGTTTGATGGTGCCCATCATGACCAATTTATCTTGCTCCTGGGTGAGGGATTCCATGAACTCAGCAAGCTTAGGCATCTTCTAGGTTCAAGCTGTCAATTTAGTGGCATGGAAGTTCGAAAAAAGCACTGAATAGTTAGGACCAAGCTTAGAGAGAGTGCTAAAAACTAGTTTCTCTTCCTTCTTTTCAATCCCACATTGTTTTAACTGCAAAACAAGGGACTTAAACTTGGTAAAGTAGAGTTGCAATTATTTGAAGCTACTGGGACTCAAGGAGATCAATTCATTATTGATTTAATGTACTTTAATCTCATCTATCTTTCCAAAAATCTCTTCAAGCTTCTCCCGCACCTCATTAGGATATGTCAATGAATCAAGTTGAAATAGGAGGTCTCTTGAAATACACAAAAGACCATAGGCCTCATCCCTCCTATTGTGCCATTTGATTTTCTCTGCAGCTGCATTGGACTCTACCTCAATATCCATGGTAACCCTGTATATACCTTTTTCTCTCAACAATATCTCCATCTCATCTTTCCATTCGAATAAATTGAATGGAGTCAAGATAATCCTTTGAGATTGGTCCATATCGCAGCTCCCGTGCCCTTCAGTCAACAGAATGCGCTCCGAACCAGTGATGTCGATCCTGTAATAACAATTTGGAAGGAGAGAAATCAATCTATAAAGGCTCTGATACAATGTAGAAATTGAACCCAAGCTATAGATCAATTACACTCACAAAATTGTTAATCAAACATGAAAAATTCATACAAAAGGAAACTGAAATTGGAGCATAACTTAATCATGTATAGAATAAGTGTACATAAGCCAACCATATGAAGTAATAGGATTCTCAAATATATAATTACATGAGAGATTCAAAAGCACTAGGTTGCTATTCGAATTGGTCAAAAAGAAGGCTGACTAAATCTAGTCAAACCCCCCATAGGTGCAAGAAAGACTTTCCAAATATATGAAGATGCTCACGAATTGGCTAAAGCAAGTGGTCAAGCTAATAAGTGATGGAAATAAAACTCATTCATGCTTTTGTTTATAGATTGTTGTGTGTTTTTTGAAGTGTGTATTTAGTGTGAATGTAGGATGTGTCTTTCATAAACCTACTTATCTAATCTTATGTTTAAAATGTATAGATGACCACCTATGTTGGTTTTTTGGATGGTTCTAATAAATCTACCTTAAATCTTGCATCAACAACCTCGGTACTGTAATCTCCTACTGGTGATCTGATGAGTTGAGGAGGAACTTGTTTGGGTCCTGCGATAAACAATGTTGCAGAATATTATGCAATGATTGGTTTGTTAACTAAATCCCTATCCAACAATGTATTTCAAATTAGGTTTTATCTGGATTTGGAGTTAGTTTTACATCAGCTAAAATGATTCTACACTATCTGGAATCCCTTACTTCTTCATACATTCCAAAGAGTTTGGTTGTTGTAAGGGTTTTTTGAACATGTTTCCTACCAACATATTCTGAGACACTTGAATACTGTAGTGGATTCATTGGAAAATTTCATCTTGGATTGGTATCTTACTCATATTTAAAGTTCATTTTGATATTAATTTCATTCATTAACTTGCATAAGTACATAAGTAGACATTCATTCACATAACACATTGCACACACAATTATAAATAAAATAGTTATATATATATATATATATATAATGGTACTGAGATACAAAACTGAAGCCATAAGATTCGAAGTCACCCAAAGTTTGGAACCACCGGAGTTTCTAGTACATAAAAATAGGGAAAAAAACGACGCTTTGAATCTTTCAGTATAAGATAAAATACAAAAATGGCAAATACACTCTGGGATAATCCCCGTGCTCGTAGTAGCACATCACAGCAGAGGCCATTCGGTGGCGTAGCCTCCAAAAATGTTCAGATACCCTTCCATTGTGGTGTCGGTAGTGCTTGGGAAGAACATCGATTAAGATATTGGGTATGACCATGGTTATCTGTTGAAGGTTCTCCTTGATCTCTTGGAGATCCTCCTAGGCCTCCACATTGCTGACATCTATGTATCTCACTACTCCTTGCCTCTCTATAGGCGAGGCTCCTATTAGACAGGAAGGTCCTATATGCGCACAAACAATGTTGTATGTCTCAGTATCATCCGAAAGAAAAAAATGAAATACATGATTAAAAAAACATGTGTGATGATATGCTTCTTACCTCGGTCATCCCACTACTCCCCCTAGGGTAGTGCAAGGTCAAGGTTTCCCCTAAAGTCTACTCCATCATACACATAGTCTTCCACCATCAGTAATTGGCCTCTCAGCCAACAGAAGAAGACCGCCCCATATGCAACTCTAGGTTCTCCACCACCACCATGACATGCCATGGCCTCCACCCACCTGGTCATCCTAGGGTCCTCCGCATCTATCCTACTCAAAGGCACCTGTGGTCTCATTAGTGGCACTCACTCCAGGAATAAGGACCCCACCACAGCTCAATAAAGAAATTGGTTGAGCTCTCCCTTCTGACACTTTGTCAATTGGTCCTTTAGACTGACTAGTAACCCTTCACTCCAATTGAAAATAGTGGGTGTCGTGCACTCCACTATGTAAAGCCTTATGAGCATATATTGTACTCATGACCCTCTCAATCAAGAAGGTCACAGTCCTTAATGGATGATGTACTATATCTTTGATGGGGATTTTCCCTCCCTAGGATCTAGTCCCCAACACAAAATACTCATTGATGAGATCGTCTACGGACATATCACCACCCCTCGGACCTATAATTACTACTGGCATTCTCCTCCGGAATGATCTAGTTAAGAAATAGATGTCCTCCACATCTATGGTCAGAGTATGGGTCCCAACCTGGAAGTGTTGTTGGTCAGGATATCACATACATATCAGATACTCTAGTTGTCACACATATTCTCTCATCCCAGGGACTCTAAAATAATTTAGGAGTCCACATTCTTAGAGAGCCCACACAGTGATGGGATCATTGGCTTCCTAAAGGTCATAAAGCTCATGTTCTCTCTATTTCCATATCACCAATCTGAGAGTCGATTTCTTGACAAAAAGAATGGAATACCCATTAGATGCATGTTAGACTCCATAGCAAGGAAAGAAATGACAAATCATAGCTTGGATTTTTAGTTTTTGATGTTCACTTGCCACTGACGCGCTTTCCCTAAGGAAACATAGCGACGATGCCTTTACTCCCTTCAGACAGAGCGTCTTTAGTGCTTTTCCATCTTTTAATGGGTGTGCCAACACACCTCCCGAAATGGAGAAAAGCATCGTCCTACACACGCTCTTCCCTTTTGCAAAACCATCAAAAAGCACCAAAAATCAACCTTAAATAGAAAAATACACCATGAAAATGAAGGGATAGTGCTTAGCTCCTACATGGTTCTGACGGTTCGATCAAAGATGGCTTGAAGCTCTTGAAATCTTCATCACAAGATCACCCTATTTGCACAAGTTTTACCCAATAACAATGGTAAGAATTTGTTACTATTCCACCCTTTTATATATATATATATATATATTTTTTATTTTCATTTAAAATAATTAATGGAATATTAAAATGTTTTAGGTATTTCCATGCGTTTCCCTATAGTTTTCATGGTAAACTTGTTATAACCCCATGTTTGAATATTTCAGGTTTTTTTTGACATGTTTGACTATGAATGAGTTTCTTTTGTCTTTTTCACGCTTCGGGTCAAGTTGAAAAACTACTGAGTGCCTTTTATACCTTCGGTGTGCTCGTTAAAAACTCAGTGAAGAGGTATGAAGTATGATGTTACTGCTTTTTAGACTCATTAAAATTGGATTATGAAAAAATAACACCTTACAGAGTAACCTTTAAGATCTTTTTAGGATCCGTAAACATGAAAAGATTGCCAAGCGAACTTGATGCTTTCACGCTTCTAAAAGTATTTGAATAATCGTCTAATTGGTGATATTTACCCCTTTTCGGATCGATTGGACTCATTTACGGAAAATGTATACTCCAGTTTATAACAACTAGAAGAGTTCTCCTGGGCATTAGTTATACTTTTTACTGGCCTCAAGTACTAAATTTACAAAAAATTTCACCCTCGAGTATTCTTGGTCATTTCAAACTCTCTAAACATAAAATGAACATTGAGTTTACTTTCATCGAAATCATAAAATCAAACAATTAAGGACCCTTTCTTGGAATGAACTGCTCCTTTCTCAGGTGCATAAAATGTTGTGAATGGACTCATCACTTGGTGAGCTACATCGATTTCTTGTTACCCTTTTCTAGCTTGTTAAAAAGCAAAGAGGTACTCATCCTTCATGATGTGGAAATTAAGGGAATGGGGAACATCTTTCGTTTGTATTTATGGCATCTCATAGTCCACCCTTGAACATGGAACCTGTTTTCATTTTCAATATGAAAAAGTTGGGTATTCAACTTATCATCGAGCTGATCCACTTTCATGAGTCATTTAAATCCTTTGAGTGAAATCAAAAAATTCATCATTGTATCCTTGCATTACATCAGGTATCTGCCTCATTGACTCAATGTTGCTAAGTCATTTGTCATCTTGTTCAATGTTCAAGGGAAATTTCCTCTCTATTCTACCTCTACAGTTTCCTTACCTGCCTTCAAGGCGGTCTTATCTGAGTCAGTTCTGTGGTTGTTTTCATCACTTCAATATCATCTTGTGTTCCATGTTTTGTGTCGATGATGGGGAAAACATTATGGCCCTCCTTCGACGATTCTATTCCCATCGACACCAACACATTATCTAGGAATTGAACTAAGAAACCAAGTCAAGTACATTTAAGCCTACATGCCTCAATGGCAGGTTTCCTCGCTTTCAACAGTGCGATTTAATCAATGGCCTCTAATTGAAGGATTTCGTCGAGTGTTAAACTATGGGTCTTCTATTCACATTCGGAGGAATGTACTGAGATTCCTTGGGAATCATTGACATCAATAATGATATCACTTGCACTTGTTAATGGTATGCATCAATGACCGGTAATCGAGTGGTTTCTACCATGTTCGACATCAGGACATCTATTCACATGGATATAATCGTATCGTTTGGTATTGGAATGAAGAACCTGAGTGGTTAGATATTCACCTAAATGTATGTTTATGATCAGGCTGTGATGGAGTATTGTTTGAATTTATGACATGGATCCACATTGTATGTTCGGTGGCTATGTCCAATATCGAGTCAGGATAACATGGATCTACTTTGTATGTTCTGATTTGAGTTTTATTGTTCATGGATCTACATTGTATTGTTTATAGCCATGACATAGTCATTATACATGGATCTGTAGTGTGTTGGTCCGCAACCATGTTTGAGTTAGATAGTTGGTGACTAGTCTTGCGTCAAATCTTTACTCACCTCTCTTTTGCCTTTGATACCGGATTAATATCTAGCAAAGCATTTCACCTATCACATTCCTCTAGCTTCATACTTTGGGGGGTATTCTATTACACCCAAAAAATTTCCTAATTCTCTAATTCTCTGAAGTTCAGGCCAAACCTTCTTCTAGGACCTTATTGTTCACTCTTAGGTTGTCTGATGCACCTTTCTCTCTAACACAGGGCGTCAGGCAAGCCTGACACCTATCGACCACTGACATAAGGCATCGATGGCACCTATCACTTGACCATAGGGTGCACCAATGCACTTATCCCCCTTACAAGGAGTGTCAACATTCCCCAAAGAGAAAAAATAGAAGTTTCTAGAAGCTTCCAAGTGAAATCTCTCGTGGAGTATGATCCTATCTATGTGGGAGAGCTGGAACTCGACCTCCTAAGCCATTTGGATCATTCCTTGTCTTCTTCCCAAAATATCTCAATCCATTTGGGCTTCCTTTGGCCTATAAATTCAAGCTACATGGACCATGTGAGGGGGATACCAAGAGAGCATCCTTATGCTATTGGATTGAATTTTTGTATTGGAGAGAGAGAGATATTTTGCGAGCAAGAGATTTCATATTTGATAGTGTGTGTGTGTGTCAAAGATCTTGTAAAATAAAAGCTTCGACATCAAGGCTTTGGTTGTAGCTTTCTTTTCCTGTTCTTAATACAAAAGTGTTTTTCTTTCCCATAAATGATATGTATCCATATTAATTGTTTATTACTAGTTTCCTTTATCATTAGTATAGATTATTGATCTATCTTGTTTCTCTCATTTTTTGTCTTGTTTTATGTGTTCTATGCAGGTATAGTTGATCGCACAAGGATATATAAAACAAAGACAACCTTCTGCACTCAAGGTAAAGAGAGCTTTACATTTTTAACAAACTTAAATAATAAAATAATAATAATAATAATAAACATCAACATATATATATATAATAAATAATAATAATCAATATTGTCTTTACGAAAAGACATGACTCTTAATCAAAGGGTGTTCCGCCAAAATATAAATAACGGCCCTCAATTGTAATTCATGACTTATCTATCAATTTATACATCATTTTTATATCTACGAATATTTGTCTTATTTCATAAATTACGAGTTCATTCTGAGTTAATTGATAATATCCAACTATGGATGTTAATTTGGATTTCTAGGGTTTCCCTAAAAAATAGGACATTGTCCTTAAAAAAAGGTAAAAGTAAAACAAACAAAAAAAGATAAAAGTGAAACCACACATGGTTTCTTAATAAGTGGGTTTGGGTTTATTCTACAACGAAAAAAGCAAAAACGTGAGATTTGAACATAGGTGGGGAAGGTAACACTCATTCCTCCCAACCACCCAATCTACACCATTTTACAAAATTTAAAGGGAGAAAAATATAAAAGTAAATAATAATTTCTACTAAGAAGCAAGTGAGATTTGAACTTAGGTGGGGAAGGTAACATTCATTCCTCCCAACCACCCAATCTACTAGAATTTTACAAAACTTAAGGGAAAAAAATCTAAAAGTACATAATAATTGCTACTAAGAAGCAAGTGAGATTTGAACTTAGGTGGGGAAGGTAACATTCATTCCTCCTAACCACCCAATCTACAAGAAGTCTTTATCAACCTTCAAAAAGAAAAAGAAATATTATTATTATTATTATTATTATTATTATTATTATTATTATTACTTAATAATTGTATTAAGTACAATTATTAAATTACAAGAGTAAAGAAAAACAAGAAAAAATTGAAAAAGACAAGAAGTCAGTCAAAAGGAAAACAAAATATCGTCAAAGAACACTAGAAGTCAAGAATTATGGCAAAGTCTAAATTAGAATTGCAGTCCCAACTACAAGTAGCAATTCACAAAGTATTTGACATGATGAAGCTGGGTATTTCTGAGGAATTAATGAGTCAAAAATATACCAATCAGAATCTACAAAACCAAAAAATCATGAAAGATGTAGTCGAGAATAATGAAGAAATAAAATGATTAAACAAAATCATCAAGGACAAAGATGACAAAATCACGCAAATTCAGAAAAAAGTAATATGCCAAGAAGCGAAGAATTACAACCTTCAGCAAGATATTAAGGAACTCCAGCAGAAAGAGGAAGACTCAAAAAAAATGCACAAGTTGGAAATTATGAAATTTTATAACACATTAACAAGTAATACTGAATAAATATACCGATTAAGAAATCATAATAAAATATTAATTACGAAGATCAAGAAGTTAAAGAGTACCAAGAAGGCAGACAACTTGAATGAAGACATGGAAGGAAAAGTCCTAGAAAAACAAGAAGAAAATAAATGCTTTCTAAATCTTAATCAAGAACTAGAGAAAGGAATTAAGAAGTTAAAAGAGAAAAAAAGGTCGCAAGACTAAAGGTTCGAGAAGATTCAAAGTAGAAACAATTTGCTAGAGAACAAAATAGTGCAAATCCAGAGAGAAGCATCCAGATTCTCCGAAAAACAAAGTCACATCGAGGAAGTGAAGGCAGTCCCCGCCACACTTAAAAAGGAAGAAAAAAACAACACATAAGCCTTACAGACATCCCAATTATAATTGTCATTTTGACCAATGACGGGGTCAAAATGAGCATTCACAAAAGAGTTATGTTGACAAGCAAACGGTTCGACATAGTAAGCAATAATTGAGACAACCCGTTTCCTAAAACAATCTCAGAGGTCCAATCAAAATAGATCTAGGATGGACCACAGTAGATACGATTCAAAATTTCTCTTGGGGAATCCGTAACTCGTATCATCTTATCTCATCAAGTGTCGCAAAGGATCCAAAGATGACAGTTCAATCAAATCAGACGTTGTTGTCAATGAAGCTTTGAGGACAAAGCTTCCCTTAATGGGAGGACAATGTAACAAACTTAAATAATAAGAACAAACAATAATAAAATAATAATAATAATAATAAACATCAACATATATATGTAAAATAAATAATAATAATAATAATTAATAATGTCTTTACGAAAATACACGACTCTTAATGATAGGGTATTCTGCCAAAATATAAATAACTGGCCCTCGATTGTAATTCATGGCTTATCTATCAATTTATACATCATATTTATATCTACGGATATGTGGGTTATTTCAGAAATTACGGGTTCATTCTGAGTTAATTGAGAATATCCAACTATGGATGCTATAACATTCAATTAGATCAATCATCTAGGGAGAGGATATATTTTTGTGTCTTTTTGTTCTAGACTTGCACCATGCATGCTATGGGAACAAACTATGTCCACACTGATTGAAGTATTATGAGTAACAAGTAGCAGGTGGTTGCAAATACATACACAATTGTCATATCATTGTTTTGTACGCAAAAATAAAAATAAATCATATAGTAAGTAAAAAAATTCAAATTAAAGGTGTGCTTTTTAATGACACATCATACCTATGTGTACGGTGACTTGCCTACCCATGGCAGAGATGGCTGGTCATCATAGTTTGTACATACATGTGCACACCAAAATGCATGCATGTTGTGAACCCATTAAACAAAAAGTTATTTAAGAAACTAAATCATTAAAAAAAATTCACTATAGACCACTTTAAATGCATTATAGGAACTATCATAGTGTAAGTGGTATACATGCACAATTCTCACATTTAGATTTTAATGTACAAGTATCCGAGTTTATCTTGGTTTGATGGAACTTGAAATATACAATGATCATGAACATGGTTTTTATGCCTAAGGAGGTGTCCATATAGAAGAACAAGAGAAACATCTAGATCTCAAAACACTAAAGAAAACCTAAAAATATATAGATAATAGAAAATACATAAGCAGATTTAATAAAAATGATGCAAAAGTAAACTTAAAAATGGTAGTAACAATATTGTGTGAGGTACTAAAAATACCTTTGTGTGAGGTTCCACAATTTCAGCTACAACTCTCATTGTTGCATCCAAGTTGAGAGATCCTGTGTTCTCACATGACGAAGATGACATCTCACATCTAAATAGTTGTACATTGAATTAACAACTTAAGTCATGCACATACTTTTAAATCACCTAAATACTTTAAAATTATTTTACAAATACTAAATTGATGAATGAACATAAATTTAAAAAAGTGCTAGCATGCTCCATAAAGTTTCCTTCGATTGGGCCAAGGTAAGTGTGCCTGCAATGGGGACAAATATGTGGCACTATTCTCATCAAATTGGAAGGCCTATCATGGCTACCACTAATCACTAGTCTCTCTTGACTCTGTCGTGAAGGCCCTACACCTAAGTCTCTATCACTCTCAACCTCTCTCTCTATTGTAGTCGTTGCTACAAACTCAATGTGTCTAAGGAGACTGCATGCAACACTCCTCATTGCCACCTCGATATGATCAAGTCTATGTGGCAACTAAGGTGTATTGGGTAGAGGGTTAGGTTCATGCCTAGGAGCTGGTGGCCCTCTCAATGGGTTCATCCTAGAAGCAAGGAGATATTGGGCAAAGCTAAGGCCAACACCTTAGAATTGAGTAATGTCAAAATAGTTGACATGAAAACCAAGCACAAACTCAGCCTAGAGTTATCAAAGGAAGTACTATGGAACCTCCCTATTATTACAACGAGGTTTATCATAAACCATAAACCACCTCTACGTCTAATTATCTTTCTTTGGTAGGAAATGACACTAATCCATGTATACACATGGCTTATTAATAGCAAGTGGCTTCCCTGCTTTGGGATCGATGAATTTACTATATAATTTGGCTTTATTAATAATTAATTATTTTATCTCTTCCTTAGAAATGTGAGTGGAATAGTATGCTTGTGTCCTAGCTCTATACTTAGTCATGTCTATCATCTGGTGATGTGCATGGTTAAGGGAGTCAATTGAGCTCTCAGTTGAAATAAAAAGGGACAACCGAGATGGTTCTCATGTATTACTTAATTCTTAGGTGTACTCTTTCATTTGGTTTAGGTAATGGCTCAACTCTTCCTCGTTTTTATTTCATTCGGGGTTTTGATTCTGTTGGGGGTTTTCACTCGATCCAAGATTTACATTTTCTTGTCCTTGTTGGGTTCCAGTGGTTTCCATGTTAATGTTTTCTTCATTCATTGTATAGGTTTATAGTCTGCAAATAAAATAACAAATCCATTTTTTTACCAATTTGGAATCTAATAAAAATTTAATAAACAATAAAAAAAACAAAAAAGATGCAAAAAATGGAATAACTTACATGTCTAATGATATGGACACTCCCTTGGTGGATTTCTTGATGAGATATGTGGGTGATTTGTCTTCCTTGCTCCTCCACATACGCATTTATTCTCCCTTTCACAGTCACGGTCATGACCAATGTTTGTTTTGCCGCAAACCATGGTCTTTTTTTTATTTGGTTTTGCAGGCCTGCATGCACGCTTTTGAGAAAGTACGTGCTAGAAACATGCACCCACCTTGGCTTGGTACCAAGCCTAGCTATGTGTGCATGCTACTGGAGGTGCATGCATGTCTGTGAATATTTTTGCTAGCCCAACCCTAAAACAACTGTTTTGGGGAGCACCTTTTATGCATGAGCCTTTAACATGGCTTATTTATGTTAAATAAGGATTGGTATTTTCATGCCTCAACTCTTAATTAGGCTTAGGGTCCACACATGAATAGCTCCACATTTGTGAGTAACAGAAGAAAACATGATAGCATCCACTTGTTACCATGGTAATAAAAAACACTAGTCAAATTTTATAAGACAAGTAACTTCCTAAGCACTTTGATTAAGGTGATCTTTTCATCACCATAAAAGCTCTCAATATATAAAATAGAATCAAAAGGTTGGAAAATTTATGTACATGTTTAATGTCTCAAATAGAAGCTTTAAAAACTTAAAAACTCAAGTTTAAGAAAATATAACATGTCCCTAAAATGAACCCTATAAAACAATACCTCCATTGTTTTAACAAAAAATGTATAAAATATAACATGTCCCTAAAATGAAGAGTATAAAACAATACCTCCTTTGTTTTAACTAAAAATATATCATAATACATGACAACTTTTTTAATCATACATTTTAAATCAAAATGATTAAGAAATACTTAACAAAATAAGAAAAATGATATTTTTCATTCCATATTCTTAAATGTGGTTCTATTTTTGTTAGAGGGTTATTTATTCAAAGTGAATCCAGATATGATAAGCCTACATCATCAACACATTTATTATAAAGAAAATACAAATAAACATATCAAATATTACATAGCTGCTCACAAGAGCATCATATCACTTACTAGAATTGAATGGAGAGGATAACAATCCTTCCTCCCACCTAAGCTACGTCCAATAAACCGATTTCATTCCATATTCATCACTACAATGAAGCATTAGACACATATCTTAACTCATATTACTTTGCTTCTTAATGTTTCACTTGTCTGAACAACGAGAGGATGAAATCGTTTCACTACTATGAACACAAGTAGTATGAGATCATTCGTACTTAGCGAAAAGCGAAAATGAGATTTAATATATCAACATATGGTGTAACAGACTTCGCCGAGGCAGTTTAGGTTTTCTGCTTTAAACCCTAACTCGCCTTTCCATGGTAAACACCTACACACCAAGAATGAAGCTTTCAAACCCTAACTCGCCTTTCCATGGTAAACACCTACAGACCAAGAATCAAGCTCCAAAAACCAGACGAGTTTTAAATGTCATTTTCTAATTTATTTAAAAAAAAAAACTTTTGTAACTGTTCATTCAATCCATCATATCTCAGTTGGATAAATCTGTGTCCTCGTCACCATCGTCTTTCAGCAACGCGCTGTGCATTTGTATCCTCGTCACCATCCTCTGTTGGTTGAGGGATTAGACTTATCGTCCTCTTCACTCGTGCTACTGTTGAATCATAGGAGGAAGGCTAGAAGTTGGGCCTGCTGGCAATGTATTTTCTGAACCCTTGCCTCTGTTGAAGTTATTTGCGATTCCAAGTCTGATATTTGGCGTTGAAGCTGCTGTATTATGCCTACACACCCCAATGCAGGTTCCTCTATTCTTGCACTTGCTTCGTAGATCAGACTATCTATAGCTTCAACTCTCTGGTTAGAGGGAAGATCCTGAGGCAGTGAAACAGATTACAAGATAAGCGAAATGTGTTTTGAATCTATTGTCTTACAATGGCCAAAAGAATTCCAAGAATGGCATTATCACAACGAGTACAACGAGTTAGAAAGAAATTAATCGATGAATTCACTTTCGGTTTCAGGAAACATTCAGCTAGAATATATCTTAAACAGAACCTGGCACGTTATAATGAGCATTTGTATTATAGAAAAGGGAGTTCTGTTTATATATACAGTCTATGTTGGCAACAATTTGAACAAATATACTATGTAATAATTTGAGAACCAAGTTAATAGAAGAAATCTGCCATGAATTGTTGCAACTTACTTGAATCAATTTGATAACGTTGCAGGCTCCAAACACTTGATTTAAGATTGCAAACTTGTGAATATCATTACAGAGAAAACGGTATAGGATCGTGCAATTATCCATACATTCCTTTTGCTCAATCTTGCAATCATGGAACGCAGCAGATGAAGATAGGATGCGTGGCTTCTGATTAGTATTGTTCATCTTGATCACAACAACTACTGCAACCGAAATTGCAACATTATTAAGGAATCGAGTCTCGAATCTCACATAAAAAATCATGTAACACAACAATTGTTAATTGTAATTTGAGATCACGGAGATAAGGAGGTGAAAGAACAATAATATAAATGAATAAACATGTATTACCTGATTCAGTCGCGGGCTCCCAATAGATCGTCCCAGAAATCTCTGCGAATGGTAATGGCTCTACCGCATAACTTTAACTTTATTTATAGCGAATGGAAATCATGATCACTGGTAATGGTTTTTCCACGTATATTTACACTGAATGGAAAGCATCGTCATAAAGATATCGTCATGTTGTTGTCGTCATCCATCGCTGAGTCTGAATATTCACCGCCATTAATGCAAAATGTGCGGCTTTTTCTTGGTCGTGCTGACTCGTGTATAAGGGCCACAGAAAAGTACGAAAACATGTGTTGTATCTATCAGAGATTATTAAGTGTGCGGCTTTTTCTTGGTCGTGCTGAGATTGTTGTTTCCGCCGAATTATTAAGTGGTTTTCAAACTTTTTTCTTTTATCATAAAGACTGAGCTAATGAAGGGACAAATTCAAGATTTGAGTGGAAGGAGAGGAATTATAAAATAGTTTCTGTGATTGTATACAATTATAAAAAGCTTTCTACTGTAAAATTATAATTATAAAAAGCTTGTCAAATTTTGGTAGAGTAAATTATCTAGAGTGATTTAGTTTGTAGAGCCTTCCAAAATTAAAATTAACTACTTGTAGGAAGCTACATCTAAATCCAACCAAACTAAAAGTTAAGATCTCTTATACCCAAAACTATAGGATAGCAAAATAATAATAAAAAATTATAAAAAGTTTTCTAATGGAAAGAAAACTTCTTAAAATAAAATGAATAACTTTATTTACTTATTCCCTTAACTTTATTTACTTATTCCCTTACTTTAAATTAGCATTTCGTATATTTAAATTTTAGTTTTTGTTTAAAAATAGAAACTTGAAAATAAATTATTTTAGAGAATATACATCATTTTAATTTGATAATTTAATTTTGAATAAAAATTATTATTATTATTTAATTACAAATATTATTATTTAATTACAAATAATATAAATATAAATAATTATATGAAAACATATTATATAATTAACATAGAAAGATTTTTGTATATATAATAAGATGCAAAAGCAAATTAAATGTTATTATATGAAATAAAAATAAAAATATTTATATTAAAATAAATTTAACTTCTAAAGAAAAACAAATATTATAACTAATATAGATGTTATTAATTATTTATTATATTGAATTAAATACATAAATAATATAATTAAATATATATAATAAAATTATGATATTAATATGCTAGAATTTTTATAACAACACCAAATAAAACAAAGTAATAAAAAATTTAACATATTAATTTTTATTTATTTTATTTTATAAATTTTGGAAAAGAGTCATAAATTTTTATTTATTTTATTTTATAAGTTTACAAAAGAGTCATAAAGGTTAACTAATAACTAAGATAATTGCAAACTTACCTATGGTTGATGAAGCTAAAACCTCAACTATTCAATTTCCAAAGTTTTCAAGTGAAAGCTACTTTTCCAAAACTTGGTTTGGGAAAGAACTAAAACGTTATTCAAGGGACTTACTACTTGACACTTATTCTTGTTTGAAGGTATATGACTTAAACAAGCTTTCCCCCACTTTTTTACTTTGTTTAGTGTATACATCGATAAGTTAGAAGGTTGTTTAGTTGAGGTTGACTACATCGACATGTCATTATCAAGAAATGTCATTATTCTCCTTCTTTATGTTGATGATTTTGTTCTTCTAGGAGGGTGTCCATGTGATCTTGACAAACAATTAAGAACTCTCAAGAAATTTTGCACTAGTATGGACATGACTATTAATATTGACAAAACCAAAGTTATCATAGTAAAATCAAATAAGGTCATTTAGGCTAATTTTATGCATGACAATAACAATTTGGAGGAGCTTACTTTCTACAAATATCTTGGGATTGATATCCATCACAAGCTTCATTTGAAAGTTGCAACATCAACAAAATGACCAATGGAGGGTGGAAAGCTTATTTTTGTCTTGAAACCAACTGTAAGTCAGCAAACCTTGTGATGTGGGATAACAATAAATGCATCTTTGAGACTCTTGTAATTCACATTCTCATGTATAGGTTTGAAGTTTGGAGTTGGAACATTTCTAGATAATCTTGGAAAAGGATTGAGAAAATCCAAAAGTGTTTTATAACTTACAATCTTAAAATCAAAAGTAATATGCCCTATCCTATTCTCCTCATTTAAGCAGATATTTCCACCATTGAAAGGATAGCTATAACTAGTTACCTAATGTAGAAGAAAAAAATAAATAACTTGCTAACAAGAAACATTCTAAAATTTCTTTAAAATCCACTCAAAACCATTTAAGGCTCAAATAGGGTTGACATAAGGATGCCATGCTTTGGATAAAGAATTGAAGGATTGATGAATGTAACATCCCTATATCTTAATTACATTTATAAATTAATTATACATCATTATAATAAAACAGTTAGGGTTTTCTCACCATAACTGCTTCTAGTTAGTCAGCGAGCCTGGCGTGGAAGGAGGAATACACTGCAGAACTTCGGTTACTTCATGCTGGGGGTTTTAAAAGATGCATAGGCGGTGTAGAAAGGATTTTCTTGGATGCACCGTATGAAAAGAAATCCTAGTTCCTTGCAAGAAGGTGACAACTGGTTCAGTAACCAGAATAAAGAAACTATGGAATATTGTTGCCATGGCTTTTTCTTCACGAGTAGGAGATTGGGAAATCACATCTGAGTATATTCCTAATCATCTTCATTGGGGAAAGGAATCAATTCATTTAGTTTTGTACAGAGAGTATGGATCTGTTTTGGAGGCCGGTATTGGAGATTGGGAGCAATATTAAAGAAAGAAGGGAGAGGCACATCTTGGGGAGACTACCTGAAGGAGATCGCAGGATGAGAAATGGATATTTGATGATGGAATTGGGATAAGCTTCAACTAAAACCCTAATAAGACGTAATTAAAAGATTTATCTCTTATCTGAAAGAGATGGACTTTCTTACATTCAATGGTGTTACTTTTTACAAGGATGGCTTCGTTATTCGCTTTATCAGGTTCTAATTAATTGTGCTTAAATATATTTAATGTGTTTTTTATAAATCAATTACTTCTTGATAGAGAGTATTAGAGAGTGAGATATTCTCATTTGAGCTGCAGTTTTCAGAGTTATATATATTTATTTATAATGATTATTTCTTAAAAAAAAAAACCCATAACCTCTGCATTGGATGTAATGTTGATACCTTACTATTAGAATTTCATGTATTCCTTCAAGTAGATACATTGATTAAGCATCGACAGTCTCTGAACTAGACGCAGATATTTTTTTGTTGCTAATGATATGATTGGAGGGTGTGCAAGTCACCAATGCTCCTTTAGCTCCTTAGCTAAAAATTTAATGATACAATTTACCTGCAAATGAACCCTTTTCTTATTTTGTAACTAATCTCCCTTAAACTTACCCGTGGAGACTTTTCTTGTGAGGGACGATTTTTCCTTAAAAAGGATCGATCGATCTCTTTTTGTTTAGTATGTATTATTTACCTCTCGACGACCTTTCCTCTTAAATTGTCGATATTTTGTGTGTGTATAACTGCCTATTTTTCTTTCTTAAAGGGAGCATAGGAAAGCTTCATAAGAGGATTGATTTCATACTACAATACTCATTTAATTATAGCAATGTGTCTACCATTTTAGAACTAAGTGTCGTTCTTGAGAGTCAAGATAATTCTTTCTTGTAATATTAAATAAAATATCGGTTGGCTTATCTAGAGCCGAAGTGTATGCTCCAGTTAGAGTTTAACACTTACCAAGATGAGCTTATTAATTATAAGATTACCTTGTTGATGTTGATGCTTGTGATATGACCATGCAAACCTTTTCCTCATTCTCAGTACTTTCATTTTCGGATATGGATTGGCTTGTCAACTTGTAACTCTTTTATTGAATAATTAATAGAAATATTAACAATTATGGTGGACGTATCCCTGGTTAGGGGTGAACCACATATATTGGTGTTAGTGTATAATTTGCATCTTATGTGTTTCACCTATGATGATAATTATTTTACCTATTGTCTCAAACAAAAGAGTATAGTATGTAGCAAATGATATATCTATGTGTGTTTTCAGTTTTGTTTAGATGATAACATTATATTGAGACACTACTGTGACACTACTTAAATTTTAGCTATTTGTTTAGGACTAGGGTCTTCTTCACAATTGATTTTATTGCAAAGAGATCATTACTTTCTTTGTGTAAATCCTTTTATGAAAACAATGAAATAAACTTTGGTGTAAAGAATTAAGACCCTACTTGAAACTTGAAATGCACATGCTTTTATTTGTTATGCCAGAGTATATAGTTGTGCTGATTTAACTTAATAAGGTGAATACAATGTTGTATGATAAACAAATGAAGTGAATATTCTTCAAATAGCTACTACTTTTTTATCATTACATGATACGCTCTATAAAAAGGTAGCACTTCATTATTTGATGATAAGGTTATATAATCAATGGAGCTAATGTTTATGGTGAAGAACTAACTAACAATTCTGGTTGAAGAAATAAGTTAAAAAAAACCAAATTATTCCATATTTCGTAAAAGTTTAAAGAGGAGATTGGATTCGTTACAATGAAAATGTCACTTTGCAATATCTAGATAATATTAAAAATATTGTTACTTTGAAGTTTAAAAGTTGTGTTGTGATGAAAATTTAGTGAATAAAATAAAATTATGATATTATAAGAAGGCCACTAACACTAATCTAGGATATCAAAAGTATTTCTCTATTTTAACTAGCTTGAAGAAGAAAAATGTCACTTTGCAATATCTAGATAATATTAAAAATATTGTTACTTTGAAGTTTAAAAGTTGTGTTGTGATGAAAATTTAGTGAATAAAATAAAAATATGATATTATAAGAAGGTCATTAACACTAATCTAGGATATCAAATGTATTTCTCTATTTTAACTAGCTTGAAGAAGAAGATCTGCATAGCTAAACTAAGAATTCAAACTTTCATGAACTAAACACGGAATTAGAGATTTCCTAAGACTCTCTAGGATGAAAGGATTTGGCATCTTCAAAACCATTTTCTATTAGATTTCGCTATGTACACCTACATAAGATCTTAGTTTCAAAAATTTTGGTACAATTTGGATTTGCTTAACCTTCTATATCATCAAAATTATGACAATGAGAAACACTCCTCCCCAAGCTCCTTGAACAAAAAAATAAAATTTTAAAACAATCATTTCCTTACTTTTTGTTCTTAAGATGAGATATACCAAATTTAGTTTTAATGGACTTAAACAATAGTCATAGTCATAAATAAAAATCTTTGACTATCATAGTTATAAATAATAATATTTTTACAAT
>LPNX010023874.1:808669-835667 GCA_001517045.1 Pseudotsuga menziesii | reverse complement strand
AACGAAAGATCTACAAAATATGGAGAAATCAAATTTTTAGGTATAAATTATTTTATAGATATTCACAAATGAAGGGCATTGTTGCAGAATCATGAGGTCTTTTAAATACACTTTAGTTGTCACATAAATTTGAAAAAGTATGGGACCTATGACTTCAAGAGGAAACTAGAGATATTTGCATAACTAATTTTAAGAGGATGTAAAATACAAATTATAGGAAATATGCTTTCATAATAAATAAATTTTGCTTTTAGAAAATTTGTGTAGTTTTTTCTAAAATTGGCTTTTTAAGTTTTGAGCACAATATATCATATATGTATTTGCACTTGAAACATTATATGAACTAAATGATAGTATTTTTGAATAAAATTGTTTACATATGTAGAGGACATCTTGTACTAGTGTATTTAACAAACCTAAAAATACCAATTTTTCTTTTGGTAAGTTCAAAGTCTATTCTATTGATGCATAATAAAAGTACAAGAATAAATACATATCATTGTGGTAGTTATGTGGACTAATAGTAGTAGGATTAAGGTTGAATCCTTCCCATATCAAGAAATCATACTCTTAACAACAAAAAGATCCTCCCTAGAGTAGGGAAAACAGATCATAGAAAAAAATTAAAAAGCAGTATTGAAACACGAAAGTAGTATTTTGAACCTGCAAAAACCTGAGAAAGCTAAAGCCAGAGTGACCAAGAAAAGAAACAAATAACAAGAACCTGAGACTCAACACTTGGTGGGAATCTCGTCCTCAATGGGCACTACAAAGTCGAAGCCAATTTGCAAGAGGGTCTTCGGTTCACTTTCTATATGAGGATCATGCTGGGTAGTTGCAGTTTTTACACCTTCGACTTTAGGACTATTGGAATAGTTATTGGTATCTTCATCGCTGCTTGAAGTGCTGGAGGTAGAGCTGGAGGAACCCTTCTTGACCGAAAGTGGCTATCTCTTTTTGAATTTCGAGGCAATGATGGTGGTCGCTTTACCTTGTCGAGTTGCAATGACGTTTGCTGAGGGGGGAGGGAGCCCTTGCACAGGATCAATTGGAGTGTTGGGAGGAACTAGAGTAGGCATCGGGAGTTCATCCTGGATGCCCATAAGATGAAGGATAATCCTAGCCATGAGATTTTCCCTACCCAAAAATTGCATCTACGCAAGACTATTTTGTTAACTGCGAAAATGGAGCTCATGAATTTATCTTCCCAATCGTTCATGAGCTGGCACAAGTGTTCAGGGATTTCCATATCAAAGCCTATGGTATTGACAATTGTTGAGATATCCCTGACCCGCTCATTTTCACTTCCACGTCCCCCTCTCCCATGTCATGGGGTGGATCTCAATCTGCGAGACATGTTTGGATGTACAAAAGTCACAGAAGAATTCGAACACCGTGTTTTGAGAGAATTGAAGGGGGCTTTGAGAGAAAAAACCTGCTCCTTGGATCAAGCTCTAACTTATTCTTACCAGGAATGCAAGGGTGTGTTATAGCTCAAAATGACACATCTCTGCTTGTGACCACTTTCCCATGATTTTGTCGCATGTTGACACTTCCATGATGACGCTTCATGAAAGTCACTAAAAAAACACCTAACTTGGAGGATCCATATCTTGAGTTTTGTAACTTTGTTTAACCTCTTCTCTGCACCATTGGAAAGGTAATTAAGTGAGATAAAACTTCCCAGAAGATACCAAATTCTAAAAATTCCCAGAAGTATCATGCAAATGATTTTTTTTTATGTATATGCGAATTGCCTTAAGGAAACCTACATTTTCCACTTTCTATATGTGACTTATTCTACATAATACCCACGTATTCCCTAAATACGTGACTATTTCATTGAAACCTGCATATCATACATGAGTAATGTTCTTGAAACTCACATATACCCCATGAATATGTGATTATTGTCTTTGAAACCTATGTACTTTTCCTGTATACGTAAAAAAAAATATGTTTCTTGAATTTTGGGTAGTTTGGGTGGTAATGCAACTTACTCCTTCGGTTGCAACTGATCCTATCCTTGCCCCTAACTCTTCAGAGCATATAAATAGAGGTAGAGAGGTCCATGAGAAGAGACTTGAACCTTTGCATTGTTATGCTGGGGGAATTGGGACTCTCATTCCCCCCACCTTTGCCTTAGAAGCTTTCTCCTTGTGTTGTAGAGCTTGGAGGCTGAGTTACTTGGAGAACAGAAGCAGTTGAACCAAATCAAGGTTTTGTGAGGTGCCCAACTTGAAGAGAAGGTATATTTGTACTTCCTTTCATTATTAATAAAGATGTCATGTCCTTCTTCTTCCAAAAACGTTATTCAATGTGTGGTTGAATCTCTGTTTTTTATCATATGATGATGTTAATCAAATTATTATTTTATGTTTCTTTGATTATCATTGCTTTACATATGGTCATATTGGTTTGAGGAAGGTATACTTCGTTTTGCAGGTATCTTGGAGCAAGAGGAGAAAGAACAGGATTGAAGGGATGCTTGGATCAACCTTTGTTTGGCTAAGGTATGAAACATTATAATCTCTGAACTTGTTTATATATACTTGCAGAACCATATGAATCTCTTAGTTCAACCCCAGTAACTCAATAGCCTCTTAAACCCTAGCCATAGGTAACTTTCCTCTACAACAAAACTGGCGACTCCGCTGGGGAGAGCCTTACCTGTTTGAGGTTTCTCTATATTTCTTCTAGTATTTTGCAAGTTTTAGGTCCTTCTTTCCACTTAGGAACACCTTCTTAGTCTGATAGTACACCTGCCCGGCCTTCCTAAGGCAATTTTTGACATTTTTTTGTTTTTTTCCCACACATACGCGAGTTGCATATTGAACAATCATGTGTCTGGGATGCACACATGACTTGATATACTATCAAATCATGTATGATATGTTACCTTTTAGTAGGGAAACCCACGTATACCCTAAGCATTGTTTTTTCTTCATTGTTTGTGGTTTTTTCTGTCGTTTTAGGGTTGTTTTGTAGGTCTTTTGGGGTCCTCTGTAGGTGCATGAATCCAGGGAGTTAGTGTCATCCATTTTGGGTGTCCTTTATCTATGTGGTAAGTATTTTTATAGCATTAGGGTCTACTCTTTTCTCATCCCCCCACCCCCTTTGTTTGCTTTCATTTTTGGCTTATGTTAGGTTGGTCAGCCTTTGTTAGTGATCTTTGTTTGAGTTCAAAAGCTTGTTGGTGTTTGTTTCCTTCTTCTATTGTTGGTTAAATTCACCATGCCTAAGTAGTTGACTTGTCTCTTATGCAAGCCTTCCTTCCAAGTAGTGTTTTTACTGACTTTAGGGCTTTCTAGAGTCTGTTTGGTGGTTGTATAGCAGAGTTCCTTTTGCTTTGTTCTTGCCACCTGCATACTTTAGTTTCTAGGTAGTTTTTCTTTTGCATTTATAAAAGAAAAAGGAAAGAACATATAGTTTCTTTATATGCATGTAGATTAGGGTTTTGTCTTTAATGCACTGCATATCTTTATTCTTGAAAAAAATAAAAAAAAATAAATTGTTCTTTTGTGGCTTTCAAGTTTTCTATTTGAAAAAGAAAAGAGAAGTAGTTTGATTTTTGCATTTCATTTCTCTTTCCTTAGTCATCTTGTTTTAACATTGAGTCGAAACACCATTGGTTTAACCTTCACCACCCCCTTTGATTAATTAACAACCCTTTAAAATAAACGCTTAATATTTAAAATTTATTAGTAATTGTTTGTTTATAGGGATGACACAAACTAGTCTAGGCTAGTTTTTATGGAGAAAACTTCCTATGGCTTGGGGTGTACCACAACAGACAGAGAAACCACAAAAATCAATCCCTTCCCAATATGCAAGAGAAATAAAACATCTAACACTAAAGGTTATTGAAACATAACTTATACCGAATGGTTGATGTAGATCCTCGTTGAGTTTCTTCCAATCTCGCTTGTGTTAACAATTTTCTCTCTCAACAACATCAAACAAGAAAATCATGATATATAATTTTGTTAGACCTACTCTAGCATATATAATCAATCATGTATAGGCAATTAAAAGCATCCATGGATCCAATATTCATTTAAATTCACATCATTGGATAGGAAAAGATACTTCTAATAACATAAATCAGAGATTACATGAATGACAACCTCTGTCGGCCCGTTTGCGAACCGGAGAAAATGAGTCCTCCACTTGGGACTCCACCACCTCAATCCTCCATCTTTTGATAGCAAGCTCATAAGCAAAGGAAAGCTTGGGAAGAACACCAAGTGCTCCAAGGGACAAAGGGATGCAGACTCAAGTATAAGCAAGCTACGACAACAATGGACTATAGTTTTCTTGCTCTTCAATTCTTCCCCTTCAATGTATCCAAAGGGTTCCTTATATAGTGCTTCACTGGGTAATGGAAGGTCAAATCTGAGTGATCTCGAGGCATATGGAAGTCCAGGAGACAGGTGACTCGAATCCACATCAAGGAAAAATCCAAAAATATTTGGCCTTTTGCACACATCCTGATGTACACGGGTTTAAGGGTTATATCCGTGTGTATACACGAGAAAGGGTTTAAAAGTTGTGTACAACAAATAATGAGTGTTTTTAGGGATGATCTTGGAAACATTAAAGGTACAAAAATGGTCCATGGGGTCTAAAGAGTCTATAGAGGGACAGGGAAGGCCATAAATGTGTGATCTACCATGTGTGGTAAAATCAGTTGTAACAGATGCCCCCTAATGTGTGAGGTTAGAGGGGTGATATGATGGCCGAAATACATTATAATTCCATCTAAGAAGTGGAGTGATGAAGAACCAAGTGGAAGAACTAGACATCCAACAATATAGTACAAATATCTTTGCATATAACTGCAAATACATACAACATCCCCAGATACATAAGAGTACAATGGCCATGAATAGGCATGATATATGACATGTGTGGTCATTTCCACGTACAATATAGATAGATTAGAATCTCCATGATGAAGATATACAAATGACCAAGATCTCCATGAAACATGAAGATATCTGACATACACTGGAATCAAGTCATGAGAGCTGAAATCTCATGAACACTGGCACGATCAAGGAGGTAGCATATCAGAAATTCCACCAATATGGAAAGTCTTCTACACAATCCGCTACAAGTACATGTCCTACTATGTGAATAGAGGTGTCGAGGTCGAACATAGTAGTCCATCATCTGATTACCGATCATTGATGTATACTGTTAACAGACATGAGATCACCCACCGATAATGAAAATGGGAATCAAGGTACTAGAGTGCAATCGAACAAATGGAAATAAATGTGTTGAAGTCGAACACTTGAAAGAATCCATCGATCAGGGGACATTGATATATTCCAAAAAATGTTGATGGCGAGAGAACCTACCACTAATGACTGTAAGTCTCAAGGCACTAAAATGACTCTAGACTCCTATCCCATAATAAATGATATGAAGTCAATGGGATGGAATCCGCTAGGAGGGAATTAAGGAATCCCCCATCATCCAACACGAGGTACTTAGTAAAGCTGTATAATGTGGAAGGACTTTATCATAATGTGCTCGAACCAGTACCGGGAATGGCCGATATGCAAAGTCAAGAAAATTGAGGAATGGTCGACTCAGGATTCAACTTCCTTCGAACAAGAGCATAAAGTTGAATGGTGACTGAATGTAGGCAGCATAGACTCAATATACAAAATTGGGACATCTCTGCAACACATGAGGCATCGACAGAGGCTCCATAGGGACTGGAAGCTTAACTAGTTGGTGGAGATGAACTCATAGAAAAGAGTATAGATCCTAAAGTCAAACTCTTAACCCAACCAATAGTTGTGATATAAAGTTCTCTGTTCGAAGGTGACACGACTCGACTGCTGCCAAAGATAACATCTTTTCTTGTCCGAATTTTTTGGTTTTTTTATTTTTTTGGACTTTTTCAGATATTTTGAAAAGCTTGAAAAAGAATAAAAGTGCTTTATAGTTACAAATCTAGGAGGAGATGAGTGTCAAGGGGTAAACAAACTAGTTCCAAGCAGTGGAACATAGCTATGCTCAATGTAAGGAAACATGTGTAGGATAACGACACTAGGGGAAAAGTCCCCTCTCGGTTAAAAAATGGGGAATCAAGCTACAAAAGATATATAAAATGGCTCTGCTTGGCTGGACATGAGATAAGCTCAGGCTATATGGTTGATAATCAAAGTCAGGGAAGCTGGCATAAGACTCAATAAGGAAAGCAAAACTCATGATAATGCAATTACAACTTGACATAAGGGAGTCTAGGGGAAAAGGCCAGCAAAAAGATCAAGAGGAGTATGAAGCTCTTGCACAAAGTCATGGCGATACTATACAAAAGACTCCCACACCCTAAAGGAAAAATGTTGGCATGGGCACCAAATGTAAAACATGAGCTAACTAGAGTACCCATGTATGGTCAAGCTCTACCATTCACATCATGTCACTTCTAAAAGAAACAAGAAGATTCTGTGACAAGATAGAATGGGTTCGTACCTAAGGTTAGAATGAAACAGTCATAAGTTCATGCAAAGTGCCAACGGATGTGAAACCTAACCTATATGCTAGTTTAGACGCAATACTTGAAATAGGCACGAACGGGTCAAAACCACAGTCAAATTGCACTCAAAACGGAATTCTACATCATCAAATTAGTTCAAATAGTCCAAAATGGTCAGAAATGGTCAAAAACTATAGAAAGTGGGTAAAAAATTTCAAAAAATTTCTATAAATAGTAAAAAATTTAAAAATTCCATACCATTTCAAATTTTTATCCAACATAGTGCATTTGAGCTCAAAAATTCCGATGCAAATTTTGGGAGCATCATTAACAAAATCTAACCTCATTTGATCTAGGTAACTTCTCATGTCCTCCCCTTCCCATTTCATGTAAATTTTTTAATTTTTCATGGTCCAATCAATTTTTTAGGCTATCCATACTTGTGCATTTTGGTCCATGTGGAAATTGGGGTTTCTTCCGCGTATAGGGCTCACCATATGTGGAAAAAACACCCAAACCCACGTACATACGTGACTGTTTTGAAAACAGTCACTTATGAGGCCGCAAATAAGGTTTTCAAAGGAAAATGCTAATCAAAACTCTGGTTTTTTGTGCAGGATGGTGTTAGAGTAGAGGGAAAGAGAACATGGTGATGTGAAGGAGGCCATGCAAGGTGATATTATGGCCCAACAATAATTACGGGCGTGTGGTTTATATAAGTTTTGGTGTCTTGGTATCTTGAGGGCCAAACCAAGACTACTCCAGCTGCTAGTGGATTACTGGGATCCAAAAACTAAGACTTTTCACATTGACGGGATGTCACTCAGCATTGAGGTTGAGGACATATACTTTATAATTGGTTTATCCTGACGAGGAGAGGTGGTAAATATCCGATCTCGTGGGCCAAGAGGTGGATTGACTATTGATGAATACATAGCTGTGTACTACTTTCCAAACATAGAAAAGGTTGGGAGTCAAATCCCGACAAACTCTATCCAGGTTCTGGGACTGAAGGCCATACTATTGGCACTAGGAAGGATAGTCGGATTAGCTTCGCTCCACCAGGCCTCTCGACCACTGATATTCTATGTGGTGGAGTGTATGAGACCCACAGTGTATGACTGGAGCACGGTTATATTGAGCAACATGAAACAACAACTTAGTGACTGCAAAATGGGAAGGGTGAGAAACTTTGGTTTCGACAGCATACTGAGCATGTTCTTCTTTGAGCGGGTACCAGGGATAAGCCCTAGAGTGGACATTCCTCCACATGGATTTCGATATCCAGCCCAATGACGTTGGGAAAATGTTATGCACAGACTGGGCAGAGCTATGGTGGCTAACCCCTACCCAGCAGACTTCTTTCCATGGTGGCGAAGGTAGATCATCGCCATAAATGAATACCCTTATGTAGGGATAGACTTCCATGGAGATCCAGACATGCCCCTACCACCAAGAGCGGAATATGGTGACATAGGTAATGAATCCCAAACCCACTTTTTAAGTTTTTGAATTATTTAATTTTTTTTTGTGTGTGTTTTTTGATATATTGACTCAAAAGACATGTTTTTGGTGTGACAACACATAGTGACAATCTGTCATGTGTATGCAGATGTAGGACCACGATGACCGAATGGTTTTCCTCGTCATCAACGGAGGGGAAGGGGAGACAATATCATGGGTGCGGATGCAGACCAGACGCTCCAAAGAATTCACATGAACTTCGTATGCTTAATGCACCAGGTACCCATGGCGCAAGTCGAGGACTTTCCTAAGGCTATGCAGCGCCAGGTGGTTGGTGTATCACAAGCATGGGTTCGATTATTTCGATGGCTAGCTAGAGCTGTAGTGTGCTACCACGATCAGAACCCCACTCCTCCTCAGGCTTAGAGACATGAGATTATTCCTTTTTGCACGACTGTGTATTATGTTTTGGTGGCTCGAAAGCGCTAATTTTGTATTATGACACTTATGCATTATGATGTCACTTTTTGGATATTAATGAAAAAATTTATGATGATCAATTTTATTTATTTACATGTGTGAAAAAATGTATGTTTGTGATATGGTTATGGTCTATGAAACAAATGCCAATCTAACACATAGTTAGCATATAAGTCAACAACTTGATTAAAAATTCTTGGAACATGAAGGTATGTTATATTCTCAAATTGTCGTTCTAACAATCTCACATGCAAGAATCTTCGTAATAATATCGGATCCCTAATACAATACAATCCATTAAGCTATGAAACCACTAACTGCGAATCAAGACGTACCTCAAGAGAGAGAACACCATGTGAAATGGCATCATGCAATAACTCAATAACGACACTATATTCAGCAACATTGTTCAAAGAAGGCTGTAAACATACGCCTCCTAAAGACAATACTTGACCTGTAGGGGTATAAATCACCCATGCAGCCGAAGCTAAGTTTTGAGTGTGACGGCTAGCACCATTGGTGAATCCTATGTAAACGAAAGACTCCATTGACATCTGCCATAAGAAACATAAGCTAATCAACAAACCCAATCACCATAAGAAAACCTAACTATGCAATTCAAAAACTGTACAATAATATACAACAATCATCCCTGGCTGAAGATCATGCATAGTATTTTTTAAGATAGATCCCATTTCTAGGCTCCGCCAAGGCTATCCCTTCATAATCCACTAACTCATAGGCACCCTTCTCTAACACATGTTTGACCATGTAAGGATCATGTCACATGGGATTAAACTTCCCTTCCCCTAAGGTTTCTTTAGCTTGATCCCATAAAAGGACCAAATCACCTTCACTAAACTTCCTCGGATGGACAGACTTGTCATATTAGACCTTGACGCGACACGTATTTACTTCTAGAGCCACTAAGGCATCTCAACGCTGCTATAAGTGGACCAAACGTTCTTCCAATGTGGAAGTGTCTGGTAAAAGCTCTATAGCTAGATTCAGAGAAGGGATTTCACATTCAACCGGCAAGATAGAATCCACCCCATGTACCAGCTGATATGGAGAGAAATCAGTGGTAGTATTAACCGTGGTTCTATAGGAACACAAAGCAGGATATAACATGATATGCCAATTCATCTTGCTTTGTGCAATGGTTCTTTGGAGAATGGACTAAAGTGATTTATTCACTGCTTCAACCTGTCCATTCATGAGGGTAATAAGAAGAGGAGTGCTCCTGCTTATACCCTAACTTTGAAGCCAACTCTTCCATCATTTTATTCTGAAAGTTCCTACCATGGTCAACGACAAGCTCTTTTGGAATGCCGAACCAAGTAATAATCTGGTTGAAAACAAAATGCATGGCTGTCTCACCGTTGGATTTAACCATGGGCATAGCCTCTACCCATTTCATGAAATAATCGACAACCACTATAATGTGATGATTCCCCCCAGCCAAAGCTAGGTTGCAATCCATAAAGTCAAGCCCCCACTTGGTGAAGGGACTAAAGGTGACAGTAGGATGTAATGGGGCTATATTTGAGTGCATATTGCGTGCAAACACCTCGTAAGGGTGACACTTCTTGACTGCATTAACACAATCTTTGAAGATCGATGGCCAAAAATATCCTACTCTCAAGATTTTTTGGGCTGTAGAAAGCCCAGATAAATGACCACCACATGCCCCTCCATGGAAATCATTCAGCACAACCTCACCCTCCTCATGGGTTAAACAACAACACAAAATGGAATCTACCTCACAGCGGTACAAAGTGTTATCCACTATAAGGTAGTTCTTAGCTACATGACGTAATCGTGATCGCTCATCCTGTGAAAGGTGAGTAGGGACCTTCAATGTTTGCAAATATACAATGATATCCCTGTACCATGGGTGCAAAGTTGAGATAAGGAAAATATGCTCATCAACAAATGTATCCTCATAAACCTCTTCCTCCTCCAAACTTGGAAAATTAGATATGAGCTCCGCAAAGATCAACAATTTATTTGAGTTTGCCAAAACGAATTTGAGATTGAACTATTGCAAAATAAAAATCCATTTATTATATTTTCCCCCAATCATTCTTCTAGTGAGGACAACTTGAAACGGATTGATATGACCTACAACCAAGGTTAGGTGAAGGAGAATGTAATGTCTCAATCTCTGAACCGCATGAATGGTGGCCAAGGAAAGCTTCTCCACATGTAAATAATGGATTTCCACATCAATAAGGTTTCAACTCAAATAATATATGACATGCTCTTGGAGCTCCTCATCCTCCTGAACCAAAACCATACCAATCATCTCCATAGACGTGGCCACATAAATCAAGAAATCATGGCTATAGTTAGGTGGACTAACCACGGGGGCCGATGATAAGGCTTTCTTAAGAGCATCAAAGGACTATTGGGCTCACTTATCATAGTAAAAAGGAGTCTCCTTCTTTAAAAGATGCATAAACCCTTTAGTCAAGTCGAAAAAATTAACTACGAATCTCCGCAAGAAATTTTCCATGCCTTGCAAACACTGAAGGCGTCTAATATTATGTGGGGAAGACAATTGAAGTATTGCCTCAACCTTTAAGGGATCGACTCTTATACCCTCCTTGGATACGATTAACCCCAGCAAGAAACCAACAGACACGTAAAAGATGCACTTATGAGGATTTAAACACACTTGGTAATGGCGACATCTTTCGAATACTAACCTAAAATGGTATGGATGATGCACTCTCAAACAAGAATAAGAATCAAGTTCATCCAAATACACTTCGATAATTGTTTTGAGATCATGAAAAATTAAGGTCATAGCCCATTGAAATGTAGTTTCGACGTTTTTAAGGCCAAAAGGCATTTTTCGATATGCAAAAGTACCCCAAGGAAAAATAAATGTGGTCTTATGTTGATCCTCAGGTTTAATATGAATCTGATTATATCCAGAAAAACCATCCATAAAGGAGAATACCTTGCTTCCTGCACACTCATCCAAAATCTGATCAATAAATGGTGTAGGAAAATTATCCTTAGGACAAGCACGATTCAAATCACGAAAATAAGTGCATATACGGATCGCTCCCTGCTTCTTATCAAATGGAACGGGATTTGAAACCCACTCCATCAGGGGAATGAGATAGATAAAACCGGATTTTAATAGTTTCTCTATATCATCCTTAATGGTGGGTGCTTTTCTGGGATTCACCGCATGCAAACGTTGTCGAACCAACTTCACATTCGGATAGGTCTTAATCTCATGTTCGAGAATACGAGGATCAATACCTGGCATTTCCTTGTATGACCAAGCAAACATGTCATGAAACTCTTTAAATATCTCAATATACTCCTTGATCTCATCAGGGGAATAAATTTCCCCAATGTAGACATTCTCAACTTTGCCAGGATCATGAGAAATATTGATAGGAATAGTTGGTGATAAATTTTCCATGTTCCCATCAGCCATTTGACCAGGAGAGCTCAATGGAACCATGGGACTACCAATATTCTCACTAAGAATCTCCCTAAATTCATCATGCTCCATACAGTCAAGTTCAGGAAGAAAATATGATTGATGATGTAAATCTTCCCAAGGTGGCTCAACCCTAGACATGGCCTCAATAATGGCTTAATTCGATGGAAAAACATCATTGAGGCAATCATGTGCGTGAGAGGACTTAACTGCCCATGTAGGCAGCACATATAGGTCCTCCTCCTCTGTCTGTGAAGAGGAAGGACTAAGATTTGCAACTTCATCAAGATTTGCTTGATATGAGGAAACAACACATCTGTTTCGATAGGTCCAATCGAAGGACTCGGTGAAGGAAGAATCTAAGGATCTTCCATATGGGTAGTGCGAAAAGACACCAAATTCAATGAGGATGAAGCCCCACCAAAACTAGATCCGATCATAAGAACGGGTACAGGACAGCTAAAGGTTCCCATAATAGATGGATACATACCCACACCCACACTCCCAGTTGCCAGCTGAGAATGATCGATAATCAAGATAGAAGTTCTCAATGATGCATTAATATTCGGATTATGGAATGACATATGATCAATTGTAATGATCTTCCCATTAAATGGAAAGCATATCACTCAAAAGAGAGAAGAGGCTACGGCTTGCATACTATACATCTAATTCTGGCCCAGCAAAATATTGTAGTCAAGGGGCGCATCAACCACCTCGACCTCAATCACTACGATCTTCCCTCCCAATTGGACCTTAAGAAAAGGAAGAATCTCGTGCGACTGAAATGATATAACATCGAAATCTTTCAACATAGTATCAGATTGAGACAACTCGAGAGAACCAAAACCCTTACAACATGACAAAGACATCACGGAAGCAACAATTCCTTCATCAATGATAGTGCATTTAACAGTCATATTAAGACACTCTACATGAATCAAAAGAGACATGTAGTAAGGCAAGCGAGGTTGTATTCCCATGGTTTCAAATGTGATAACGGAAGAAGAGTTAGCATCATTAACCCCAAGAGAAGAAAGCAAGGCTCTCCTCTGTGTAGGACAAGTCTGAAGTACTTCAAGCGCGGACATCACACAAGGAGTTTGGTCCAAATCCTCAAAAATGGAATAGTTCTAGGTGGCTCGGGAATTAGGATTGTGCCCTGAATGCTTTATGAATCCCTTAGGAATGCGAGGTGGAACTTCAGGTTTATCCATAGGTTTTTCGATACACAAAGGGCTCTCGGGTGGAGCGAGTTCCTTTCCAAGGTCCAGTTGTGACGAACCATAATCCTTTGCATGAGTCACAACCTTAGCAACGCGCACCATGTTGATGAAACCATGACCAGTATTGGCCTCCGGTGGATTTTGATCTCCACCCGATGCACAATGAGGATCAATGGTTTTCGAGTTTATATTTTGATTGTTAGGTAAAGGATTAGTTAGCAAGGCTAGGGCCTGTGCTATGAACCTCAAGGAATCTTCCATATGAGGGCACAAGTGAGTGAGGTGGTCCTCCTTACATAACTTGGAAGGAAACTTTACCTTGCATTTAATCTGCTTGTCCCTGCCAGCATTATGAGCATTCTTGTCATTATAATTAACATTTTTGTTCTTATTCCCACCCTTACAATTATTTTTCCCTTTTTTCTTATTCCTTCCAGGCTGCTGGTTTCCCTTTGGGTTCGATGATTACACGGAAAGTACACTCTCCGATTGGGTAGGTTGAGACAAAGTTGTGGCTTGTCTCAACGCAGATTGATTAATTGACAATTGGCTCACTTGTTTCACAACCAAATCCACAGGTTTGGTACTTGTAGAGCCCACAATGCCATCGACATGTGGCCCAGGCTTGACCTTGGGATCGAAACTAGATCGCAGAGAATTAGGTATAATCTCATACAAAAGTTAGGATTGAGCGTAGATCAAATCCAACTCTTGTGCCCTAAATATTGCTTGTTCCTCGTTTTGGACCCTAGATGTAGAAACATCCTTCGCGATGTCAGGTAAAAATGACTTGAGGAACCACTCAAGGATAAATTTCGGTGGTATAGAGGCTTTAATCAACCGCTTCCATCTACGCCACTCTTGAATATGATCTGAGATATGTGTGGCTTTGTCTTGTCGAAATGTCGACAAGAGTTCGGTACCAATGTCGTAACGTACGGGTAGTTGAAAGTGATTGAGGAAATTCATGGAATGTTCATCAAATAAAGCGTATGCCCCCCTTGGTAACTCTATATACCATTTTGCTACAGGCTCGGTGAGGGGGCGTTGAAATATCCTCAAACGGATTGAATCATCATGTAAGGAATTGGAAGAGCACCAAAGGTGAAAAGTAGTAACATGCTCACCAGGATCTTCTCCACCTTTACCCTCGAACTTGGGAATGTCCGAAGGAAAATTGTTAGGGATGGTCATCCAGGCTAAGTCATGAGATATTGGATGGTTCATAAGTGTTGATAAGTCAGGTAAATTCAATGTTGCAAGGAAAGGGATCCTAGGTTGAGCGGGTCTATGACACGCTCCCTAATAGTTCTGGTTCATGTAAGGTTGATTTCTATAAATACCATGTCCTTGGCCATAATAACCTCCTCCCATTTGACCCATATAGGGCTGCATGGAAGCATTGTGATGTGGGGTACCTTGATTATGGGGTGTTACAGAGCCATAATTGGAAGAGTAAGCAGGTTTTTGATACCCATACCCATAGGGTTGATAATTATGTCCATACTGTGGTCCATAAGACTGTCCTTGAGAATCTCCATAAGGTGTCCCATGAGAATGTTCATAGTTAGGGATATGGGGAACTCCTTGAGATTGAGCATAAGATGATCAAGAAATAAGGATATGACCTCTTGACACAATAGGAGGTACTTGACTCTGAGATACTACCGTGCAAGCAGTCGCAGCATGAACATGGCTAGTAGTGATATTCTGGCCCTAAGGACCACATGAATGAGCGGGAGGAAGGGTTTTCAAAAACACATTAGAAGGAGTAGGGTTCGAGGACAAAGGGACATGTGAAGGAATGTAAGTGGTTTTCCCAATGTTCACTCATCTCGGTTCGGGTATCTGCATAGGATTACTAACACTAGGTCTAGGACGGACATGTGAGGTTGCTTCCATCGCTGAGATGGAAGGTGTAATGTGACTAGTGCTCCCAAATCTCTCCGCAAGGAAAGGAATAGGAGTGCCCCCAGGTGTAGTGCTAGGTTCGACTTCTGACTCAACATGATTTGTCGGATCTGGTGCAAGGATATCAAGCATGCCATAATGAAAATGACTAGTGCTTATGGGTTCATAACGAGTCTCATTTCCTGGAAACCAATACCAGCGACCTGTGAATGAGGGATCATAGCTAGATTATGAAGGTATTTTCGGTGAAGGATCATATACGGGAGTAGGATATTCCTCCCCAACCTCGTGAGGTGGAGAGGACATCTCTGGAATCTCATCGTCATGATCTCCAATACTGTGTGAATCAAAGTGAGAAGTAGTCCACCCAAATAGTCTTTTTCTCTCTCCCAAAGGAGGAGGAGACGTGGAAGGCAGAAGTTCTGCTAAACGATGGGAACGGTGAAGCGCCGAGCCCTAATCCACAATGAATCAAAAAATGAAAAGACTCGATCTAATTATGCAAACCCTAGGAAAACTAGCGTGCACAAAGCATACACCTATAAAATGTAAAGCCAAATCACAAGCAAACAAGGGTAGGATATGTGAGCTCTCTAATGAAGGAGGTATGTCTCGCCTAGGAGAGGCTTGAGACTCCCATACACAACAAGCAGAGGTTCATAACCAATTATAGTGGCCCTTAGCTTCAACACATATAGTGACTGTGCTGTTCGACCCGTACCTGGCCAAGACACCTATAGAATAACCTCTGCGAAGTACCCCCTCGATAACCTAGGTAAGGCAACTAAGGTCACCTCAATATAATCAATGCTCAGGAGGATAGTGGCAGCTGGGATTTACTGTATGGGTAGGGTATCAAAGCCTAAAAATCTCAAAAGAGCCCCTAGATACGATTATATTCCTAGAAATATCTCTGGTCCTACTCAGTTACAACCAGGGGTCATCCCAATCATAACCGCTCACACTACCTCGTGCTTAACTCCCTTATAAGAGGAGGATCCTGAGAACACTAATAATATGAAGGAATTTCACACTCTCACCTGGAAAAATAGATAAATGTTTTTTTTAGTGGTCTTAGAGAATTTACTCATAATGAACTATTCCAAGACCCTAAAACCTAGTCTTGTTGGTGCACCCTATAAAAGAAAAGAGTGTAATTCATTTTATTATGCATTGATTTTAATTGGCTTATTACTCAAAGGGAAAATGGTCATGAAAATAATGATGTTATGATGCAACAAGAAGTAAAATGCACACCTAACAATCAATGCAAATGCACTGTGTCAAATGAAGAACAAGGTAATCTGACTAATATTCTCCAAGCAATCCTAATGCAAGTACCATGCTAATGCAAAATGAAAACAATGCATAATGATGCAAAAAGCAAATGTTTTTGTATTTTTTGAATTAAATGAGATAAAAAGAAAAAGTGTGACTCTACCACCCTTAGACTCTACAAGCACTATCAGACAGCACCCAAGCGAAGCACCAAGGTAAAAGACACCTAATGCACTAATCCCAAAACAAAAAAAATAGAAAATGAAATGACAAGAACATTTTCAAAAATTTAAACTAACAAGCATCTCTGATCAGAAACAGGGGTGTATACAGACTCCAGAAGCATCCAAGAAGACTCAGCAATAATCCAAAATCACCCAACAACACTTAATCTTTTCCCAAAAGGAAAAAATCATGGCATATGCGACTGTTCTCAGTAAATCCATGTATATACGTGGCTATTCTAGGAAAACCCGCGTGTACACACGACTATGAAAGGAAAACCCATGTACAGGAAGAAAAAGAGATAAAAAAAGGCAAACAAAGAAGCTGAGACAAAATTTACTCTTGTAAGACACTACTGGGCAAATATGCCCCTAGACCCGACTCAGAAATAGAGAAATCAGAGCAATTCAAGAACATTGAATGTCGACAAAATCCCCAAAGGAAATGATTAGGAACTCCCCAGTATGGTCGCCAATCTATTACGAAGAAAACTTCCTATGGCTTGGGGTGTACCACAACGGATAGAGAAACCACAGAAATCAATCTCTTCCCAATATGAAAGAGAAATAAAACATCTAACACTAAAGGATATCGAAACATACCTTATTCTAGATGGTTGATGTAGATCCCCATTGAGCTTTTTCCAATCCCGCTTGTGTTAACAATTTTCTCTCTCAACAACAACAAACAAGACAAGCATGCTATATAATGGTGTTAGACCTACTCTAGCATATATAATCAATAATGTATAAGCAATTAAAAGAATCCATGGATTCAATATTCATTTAAATGCACATCATTGGATAGGAAAAGATACTTCTATGAACATAAATCAGAGATTTACACGAATGACAACCTCTGTCAGCACGTGTGCAAACCGGAGAAACTGAGTCCTCCACCTGGGCCTCCACCACCTCAGTCCTCCATCTCTTGATAGCATGCTCACAAGCAAAGGCAAGCTTGGGAAGAACATCAAGTGATCCAAGGGACAAAGGGATGCAGACTCAAGTATAAGCAAGCTACGACAACAATGGACTATAGTTTTCTTTCTCTTCAATTCTCCCCCTTCAATGTATCCAAAGGGTTCCTTATATAGTGCTTCACTGGGGTAATGGAAGGTCAAATCCAAGTAATATCGAGCCATATTGAACGGTTATTTCCAGTGCACCTAGGGTAGACTTGGAAGGTAACCTCGATAGAAAATATGGGAGGATGGATGGATGAGTCTAGCACTTGCACCCAGAGGGATCTTCACGAGACACCAAGTAACTACTCTCCTTCCTTCACTGGTTAGTTATGGGCCTTCATCATCCCATACTTTCCTTTGGAAGGAATCTTTGTTTTCCTCGCTTAATACTTAGGTCTTTTTCTAGTGGTGTATTCTTTGTAATGTTGGTTTCCTATCGACCTCATAATTTTTCTCCTTGTTTGAAACTATGGCTAACCCCCCTTTGAACAACAACCAAGAGATATACATGTTGGGAACTCCTTGTACTATTCCTCTTACAAGGAATTTCGGTGTTCCTTTGATGGGCACCTTGAATCTACCTGGATTCACCCTAGGGCTACTGGTGTGGTTGTTTTCCACTTCGACTGTCCTGAATACCTATGATGATTCTCAAGTAAGCTGCTTATATCAAGGGCATCAAAACACTGCTTCCCCTTCACCTGTAGCTACTTCTCCTCCTCCTTCTACCTCATGCGGTGAAAGTACGGATACTAGTAACCAATAGTTTAAAAGGAGTAAAAGAAGGAGGAATAGGAAGAAGACACATAAGCATGGGGGAACCTGTTCAACCTCTGCAAGTTAAGTTGAACCTCACCACCCAGCCTTTTCAATTCATGTCGGGGGAACCATTCCAACCTCTGCAGGTCATGTTGGATCTAAGCTCTGAACCTCTGCAAGTCAAGTTGATCTTCACCATTTAGCCTATGTTGTTCATGTTGGTGGTGCCCGTCCAACCTATGCAGGTCATGTTGGACTCAGTCTCTCATCCTCTGCAGGTCATGCTAGGGGTAGTCTCTCAACCTCTCTGGTTCTTGCTGAGGACAAACAGTGAGACACTGCGAGTCATGTTGACACTATTGAAAAGACTAACTATTCAAAACACAAGCCCAAGTTTCCTTGTAAGCTTTGTGCGGGAGACCACCTTAATTATCTATTCCCTTCCATCATGGAGGTACAAAGAGTTTGGTTTCAAGGTCATCCTGTTTTTGAACATCCTGAATTTTTTCAGAAACCAACCTCTCTTGGTCAGGTTGGACCCAGTCACCCAGCCTCTGGTGGTCATGCTGGGGAAAACTCTCAACCTTTGTAGGTCATGATGAGAGTAAATAGTCAGCCACTTCTAGTTAGTTTGACATCATTAATAAAACTGTTCGTTCTAAGTGCAAACTTAAGTTCCCTTATAAGCTATGTGAGGGAGATCATCTTACTCACTACTGACCTGCTATCACAAAGGTACGAAGAGTGTGGTCTGAGACTCAATAATTTCCTTCTCCTGAACAACTTATAGTTTTTAAACAACCTACTCAACCTTTGGTTGATCAAGTGGTCGAACCAATCTTAGCTTTGGTCGATCCCACTCTTCTTTTGGAGAGTGATCCTGATGTGATTGAACCAATGTCATATTTGGTCAATACCACTCTCCCTTCGGAGAGTGAATTTCACAAAGCGGTTGAATCGATTCCATTATCGATCAATCCCACTCTTCCTTTGGAGAGTGAAGTGTCTCCTACTCACATTTTCTTCACTAGCAGTTCAGAACTCATTGAACAAGGGGGCACTGAAATTGTTTCGATTGAACCCCCACCATGCTCTCGAATTACTTCCTTTGATTGGGATAGCTTAGTTGAGACACACCTTCCTTCTAACGCACCTTTCTAGATAAAGGTAAAAGTTGAACAATACATGGTTACACGTTGTATTGTTAATGAACAAGCCTCAGTTAGTATCTTGTATGTTTGTGTTTGACAAGGCATGGGATCTCCTAGCCTTGTGTCAACCGCTAGTTAGTTAATGGCATTTGATAGAAGAGCTAGTATAGCCTTGGGAATTCTTGCTTAAACACCTGTTACTTTGGGTGGGAAGACCATCTTAGTTGAATTCATCATGATAGAAGACTCCTTGGACTTCAACATGCTCCTCGGGCATGATTATGTATATGCCATGCAAGCTGTGGTGTCAATATTATTTCATGTAATGTACATTAATCATGGCGAAGAAATTGTCACTATCGATCAGTTGGATTTTCTTCATCCATCTCTTGACCCAACTAGAGACTAGGTATTTCCTTTGTTGATTTCCAGTGTTTCTATAGACACTATCCCACCACGGGTGAGCTATGTGGCCTCATATCCTTTGTGATCAATTTCTACTGAGAAGTAGCCTCTATTTTCATGCTTACCTTCTCGAGACTTGGTACTTGTAGTTGACCAGGTGAGTCATCCTATACAAACTGTGGACCCTGCTCTCCACTCTGTCGATCCATTTGAAATTTTATACATGTGTCCTATCTCGGATGATCTCCTTCCTTCAGGTGAAGTCTTCCTAGAGTCTTTGATACAGTCTGGCCTTCTTTTGGATGTTGGTTCAATTGTGACTAAGTCTAAACCTGATTTTCTTAGTAAGCTTGATATTTCCATGGATCGATCTTCTTATGTTGGTATTTTTTTTGTTTTTGGACTCTCCATTCGAACAGCAAGTCAATGATCCTCATGAATTTGATTTTTTTTTTATGAAATTTTCAACTCCTGTGATACTGAGTTTGTTCATGTAGACTCTATCTCCCTTGTTGGTCTTTGCTTTTATTATAAGGTTAATGTTATTGATCATAAACCCTTGATCCTTGGCACTATAGAATCTTCTTTAGTTGATTCTTCCATGACTACAACTTTGTAGAAGATAGCAAAATTGCATGTGTTTCTGCCAAATTGACCTGCATCGGATCTTTTCTTCTGAATTTGATTTTGATGTTGTTATTTCTTGGAGACAGGATTTTTAGTTGGATTCACAATTTTTTACTGGCCTCGCCTTATTGTTCAAGCTGTAAATGCATTTTCATATACCCTTCTCACGCTAATGAGCCTGATGCCAGCTTCCATGCTCTTAGCTCATTGTATAAGCCCTCATCTGTGTTCTCATCATCGCTCAACCTTTTATCATTTTGCCTTTGCAACTTAACACCTTTTACCTTGAGGAGACGTTCCCCGAGTGTCTTTATCTTGCTCATGTTCCTTGCATTATGCATAGGTTTGTTCCGCGCGCTTGGAACTAGTTTCACTTGACTCTGACACTCATCTCCTCACATTTAGAGCATGATTTCTACTCTCCTTCGATCTCGTTAAAAATAGTAAGGAGGCCATGAGTTGAATTTGTCAGACTCGTTAAAACTTCACGGAAAAGATATGGAGTCATATTTAAGCCCTGGTCTAACTCCTTGAAATTGACTAGATTTCTGAGTTAAATTGTTTGTTGAGACTCGTTAAGGTAAATTGAACAATCATCCACATAGGTATAAGTTTACTCCTTTTTTCATCCTTGTGGATTACTTAGGAAAAAGGAATACTGTATTTTCTTTGGAATTGAGAAAAGTATCTTCAAGCATAGGTTTATCTCTTTTCCAGACCTGGAGGAATAAAATTACAGAAAAGGAACCTTTTCAAGCTTAGTTTTCTCTTTTTTGTGCTCTGGATCTAAACATGAAAAAGATTCCAAGCGTACTGTATGTCTTTGTCATGCTTGCTAAAACCTAAAGAACAAAGCATCGAGTTTACTGTTGTAAGCCCCATTTCTCATAATCAAATGGATCTTTTCAAGTGATCTTACCTTCTGTCACACTCGTTAAACTCAGGCTACATGCCACTTCTAAAGGTGTGTCAGTCTAGTGATAGTTTACCCCTTTTTCAGACCTTGCCGACTAACTACAAAAAAGGCATACCTTAGTTCACCTGGGCTAAGAGAGTTCTCCTCTATATTGTTTTACACTTTTTCGGACTTAGGAGACTAACTTTACAAAAAAGCACCCCCCTAGTGTCTTCTTTGGAGTTTTCAGACTCTCAAAACTATGAAAAAACCATTGAGCATTCACTTATTAGGGCTCATAAAATCCACGAATTAATGCTTTATCAAGCATTCTTCTATCTCTTCTTTTAGCTTCCCAAAAATGAAGAAGGTCCCGAGTTTTCTTTCTTGGACTCGTTAAACCTTTACAAGAAAGAGGGAAAGGGAAGTTCATTCACATGTATTTTTACATCATGGCAGCAAGTCTTGTCTCCTTAAAAAAAGCACCAGTTTTGAGTCTATCAACAGTTGGGTATCAGTTTTTTGACCTTATCCTGATTCAGAGTTTTCTTACTCCTTCGGTTGGATTCTTTTCCAATTATATGGGGAATCTGTTAATGTATTCTACATTGTAGATTTATGTCGCTGGTTCTTTTATGTCAAAATATTCCTAAGTCACTTGTGTGTCGTGCTCATTATTCAAGGATTAAACCTTTTTCATCCATTCTGTAGTTTCCTTGACCTTTTTTGTCAGCCATTCCTTGGTGTCAGTTCATTACATCATGTATTTGGTGGTTTCTTGTCATGAAATTCTCTACCAATTCCAAATCCAAAGAGTATTTGACTTACCTCGTGTTTGATGATGGAGGATGCCTTAATTCCTTCCATCCAATGGATCTCTTCCTATCGACTGCAACACCTCTTGCTCTGGGAATGAGATTTAGATTTTATGACAGTACCTTGGGATTGCAGTTATCATTGGAAATTTCCCTCACTATTGGGTAGTGGGAATACCTTACTGTCTCCTACACAATAGATTATTTAAGTATTCAACTTAAAGTCCTTGTATTCACACTTTCTAGAATGTACTAGGTACCTCGGGGGCTATTTTCATTAATGGTGGTTTCCCTCGTGTTTGTTAATAGTTCTCATTACTGACCAGTAATCAAACGATTTCCTCCATGTTCGACTTTATATCCTTTATTCACATGGTTAGGATTCATACCTTTTTGGGAGGTTTTCATTGAAGACCTTCGGCTCACAGTAGCATCGTTATATTTTTGTATTGCTCGAGTTGCGCAAGACCCTGTCACACTTCATATGACAATTTGCTGAGACATAGATCCACCTTGTATTCTTGTGGCTATGATCTATTTTTGAACATGGGTCCACCTTGTTCATTTGTAGCCATGACTCCTTTAGATTTGATATGGCACCTTTTTGCATATTGAGTGACCATGATAGTTTCATCAATTATACATACGTTGGATCTGCATGTATATTTATGGCGATCTTTTCTATATGGAATTGTATGTTCCAGAGATGAGTTTTGTCTGGCATTTATCTCTCTTTCAGGTACCTCTATTCGATCCTTTCGATATTGGATTCTCTGCTCTCTCCATACTTAGTTGTTTCCTTTATAATGTATTTAGGTTATCATTTTCCCCTCTAACCTCATACATTAGGGGTGCATTTGTTATAGCTCAAAATGACACATCTCTCCCTGTGACCACTTTCCTCAAGATTAAATCCTGAAAGGAGTGGATTCTTGCTTTGCTTGCAATATTTCATACTGAACTTGGTGAGAAAATCTGAAGCATACTTGGATTGATGGAATTTGATTCCATGTTGGGATTGAGCAATTTCAAGACCCAAGAATTGGCTCAACCCCAAATCTGTCATGGAAAATGAATGGTTCATTGCATCCTTCAAGGAGGAAATACCTTTCTTTGAACTTCCTACAATTAGTAGGTCATCCACATAGAGAACAATAATCATTAAAGAACCATGAATCAGCTTCAAATATACATTAGGATTAGACTTGCATCGAACAAAACTTAGTGATAACAGAAAGCCATCAATCTTGGCATACCAAGCCCTAGGGGCTTGCTTGAGCCCATATAATGATTTCTTTAACTTGCACACTAAAGATGGATTAGAAACAAATCCTCCAGGTTGCTGCATATAAATCTCTTCATTAATATCTCCATTTAGAAAACCACGCTTCACATCCATGTGATGTACTTCCCATCGCTTCGAGCTAGCCTTATGGAGTCCATCTTTGCCACTGGTTCAAAGGTCTCATTGTAGTCAATACCATGTATTTGAGAGTAGCCCTTGGCTACCAATATGGGATTATATTTCAAAGGTGAACCACCAGAAGCAAACTTAGTTTTAAAGACCCACTTACACTTCACTAGCTTTCTCCCTGGGGGAGATCAACCAGTTCCCATGTGTTGTTATTCTGGAGCAAGATGAATTCTTCTTTCATGGTTGTTTTCCATCTTGGATCATGTGCTGCATATTCATATGTATTAGGATTAGAATCAACCATCATATAACACTTCTTATCAAAGAGTGGATCTTTCACACAAAGGGCACTCACAAATTGAGATCTAATTCTCTTCGTGTCACTAGGACTTCCAGTTAGTTCCCCAGTTGCATGAATAGTCCTTGATTTCCACTTTGGTCTTGTAGGGATGTTAGGATATGCAATTAATTCATCATTATCAAACATATCAGAATAAAAAAACTCATTAGTCTCTTCAGTTACAATCAATGGATGTGGTGGTGAAGAGGACTCTCCAACTTCAACTGCTGCTAAAGGCTTTTCTTCGAACTGAACACTTCTTTCAATGAAATATTTGTTAGTGCTCAAGTTTATCAGCTTGTACCATTTTGAATCTTTATAATACCCAAAAAATAGGAACTCTTGGATTTGGTGTTTTAAAGCCTTCTTCTTTTCAGTTGGAATTCTAGGCCAAGCCTTTGAGCCAAAAATCCTGAAATGGGTCACATTTGGCTTGTGCCCACTCCAAGATTTGAAAGGAATAATACCATCAAGTTGCTTATGTGGCATCCTATTCTAGATATAGGATGCAAAATTTATATCCTCGACCCAAAAATTTTGTGGCAAAGGTTTATCCTCTGTCATGCATGTTGCCATCTCCTTCAGTGATTTGTTATTTCTCTCAACAACACCATTTTGTTGTGGCGTGTAAGGAATAGAATTCTACATCTAGATACCTGCATATTTGCAATACTAGATGAACTCAAACTTGACATACTCTCCACCATTTTCAGATCTGAGTATCTTGAGTTTCCTCCTAGACTAGTTCTCAACCAAGGCTCTAAAGACTTTGAAAAGGTAAAAAAATTCAAACTTGTGCTTTAGGAAGTAAACCCAAAAAATACCTGGAAAAGTCATCTATGAAGGTGAGGGAATATTTGGCTTAACTCATGGACATATGAGGGAATGGACCAACAATTTCACTGTGGATCAACTCAAGGGGTGCAGAGATTCTCTCATGACTAGCTCTCTCATACTTGTGCTCTGGGTGTTTTCCAAGGATACAACCTTGACAGACTCCTTTATAAAACTTGATCTTTGGTAACCCTATGACCATATCTCTGTCACTCAAATCAGAAATATACTTGTAGTTAAGATGGCCAAATATTTCATGCCAAAGCTTTCTTTCTTCATTAGCATGAGTAAGAAGAGCAGAGAGGTTTCAGTAGGGTAGGAAATGGGAGAACCTATATACCTTCGAAGTGTGATCAACAACATCTTTTGCTATGAATTTACCATTCAAAATCTTAGAGATTTCAACTTAATTGGGGGAGAAGATGAATTTATTTGGAGACTGAGTGTGATTCATCTGATACACTGATAAGAGATTAGAGGCAAGACCTGGAACATACAACACATTATTGAAATTACCATGTTCAAGATCAATCCTACCCTTTCCCATACTATCAGTTAGAGAGTTATCTCCCAAAACTATTGGTGGACCTTTCAACATGTCAAGAGAGGAAAATATCTCCCTTGTTGAAACCATATGTCTGGAAGATCTAGAATCAATGATGAAACTAGGTGAGCTTGAGGTGCCAGCAACCAAAGCATGTACTCTCTCCTTGTCTTCTGAATTTGATCCTCCTTCCCTCTTCTTTGGGCAATAAAGAAGGGAGATGTTGTTCTTATCCAGGAGTTGGGTCAACATGCCAATTTTCTTTTTCATACAAGAGATGTTAGGATGATAGCCCTTATCGCAGTATGTGCACTTGCTCATTTCTCCTTTGTTCTTCTAATTCTGGAGGTTTTTCTTGGAGCCTGAGGGCTCCTCTTGAGACTTTGACTTGTCTCGCTTTTGCTTAGGTGTTTTTTTAGCCTTTTTCTTGCTTTTTGAATCCACCTTTGAATCTCCAGCAACCAAATCTTGGTATTTGGAAGCTTTGATGGTGCCCATCATCACCAATTTATCTTGCTCCTGGGTGAGGGATTCCATGAACTCAGCAAGCTTAGGCATCTTCTAGGTTCAAGCTGTCAATTTAGTGGCATGGAAGTTCGAAAAAAACATTGCATAGTTAGGACCAAGATTAGAGAGAGTGCTCAAAACTAGTTTCTCTTCCTTCTTTTCAATCCCACATTGTTTTAACTACAAAACAAGGGACTTAAACTTGGTAAAGTAGAGTTGCAATGATTTGAAGCTACTGGGACTCAAGGAGATCAATTCATTATTGATTTAATGTACTTTAATCTCATCTATCTTTCCAAAAATATCTTCAAGCTTCTCCCACACCTTAATAGGATATGTCAATGAATCAAGTTGAAATAGGAGGTCTCTTGAAATACACAAAAGACCATAGGCCTCATCCCTCCTATTGTGCCATTTGATTTTATTTGCAGCTGCATTGGGCTCTACCTCAATATCCATGGTAAACCTGTATATACCTTTCGCTCTCAACAATATCTCCATCTCATCTTTCCCTTCGAAGAAATTGAATGGAGTCAAGACGATCCTTTGAGATTGGTCCATATCGCAGCTCCCATGCCCTTCAGTCAACAGAATGCGCTCCCAATTACTGATGTCGATCCTGCAATAACAATTTGGAAGGAGAGAAATCAATCTATAAAGGATCTGATACAATGTGGAAATTGAACCCAAGATATAGATTAATTACACTCACAAAATTGCTAATCAAACATGCAAAATTCCTACAAAAGGAGATTGAAATTGGAGCATAACTTAATCATGTATAGAATAAGTGTACATAATCCAACCATATGAATTAATAGGATTCTCAAATATATAATTACATGAGAGATTTGAAATCACTAGGTTGCTATTCGAATTGGTCAAAAAGAAGGCTGACTAAATCTAGTCAAACCCCCCATAGGTGCAAGAAAGACTTTCCAAATATATGAAGATGCTCACAAATTGGCTAAAGCAAGTGGTCAAGCTAATAAGTGATGGAAATAAAACTCATTCATGCTTTTGTTTATAGAGTGTTGTGTGTTTTTTGAAGTGTGTGTTTAGTGTGAATGTAGGATGTGTCTTTCACAAACCTACTTATCTAGTCTTATTTTTAAAATGTATAGATGACCACCTATGTTGGTTTCATGGATGGTTCTAATCAATATACCTTAAATATTGCATCAAAAACTTCGG
>LPNX010023874.1:712368-790285 GCA_001517045.1 Pseudotsuga menziesii | reverse complement strand
TCATCATCATCCTCACCATCACCATCAACATCATCACCATCAACATCATGAACACCATCAACATCATCATCATCATCCTCATCATCAGCATCATGAACATCATGAACATCATCATCATCATCCTCACCATCAACGTCGTGAACATCATCATCATTCATCATCCTCATCCTCATCGTCATCATCACCATCAACATCACGAACATCATCATCATCATGCTCATCATCATCCTCATCGTCGTCATCACCTTCATCATCATGATCATCCTCACCTTCATCATCATCATCACCATCAACATCATTAACATAATCCTCATCATCATCATCATCATCCTCACCTTCATCATCATCATCACCATCAACATCATCAACATCATCCTCATCATCATCATCACCATCAACATCATCACCATCAACGTCATCACCATCAACATCATGGACATCATCATCATCATCCTCACCATCACCATCAACATCATCACCATCAACATCATGAACACCATCAACATCATCATCATCATCCTCATCATCAGCATCATGAACATCATGAACATCATCATCATCATCCTCACCATCAACGTCGTGAACATCATCATCATTCATCATCCTCATCCTCATCGTCATCATCACCATCAACATCACGAACATCATCATCATCATGCTCATCATCATCCTCATCGTCGTCATCACCTTCATCATCATGATCATCCTCACCTTCATCATCATCATCACCATCAACATCATTAACATAATCCTCATCATCATCATCATCATCCTCACCTTCATCATCATCATCACCATCAACATCATCAACATCATCCTCATCATCATCATCACCATCAACATCATCACCATCAACGTCATCACCATCAACATCATGGAGATCATCATTATCATCCTCACCATCGCTATCAACATCATCACCATCAACATCATGAACACCATCAACATCATCATCATCATCCTCATCATCAACATCATGAACATCATGAACATCATCATCATCATCCTCATCATCAACATCATGAACATCATGAACATCATCATCATCATCCTCACCATCATCATCATCCTCATCATCATCACCATCAACATCACGAACATCATCATCATCATGCTCATCATCATCCTCATCCTCATCATCGTCATCACCTTCGTCATCATCATCATCTTCACCTTCATCATCATCATCACCATCAACATCATCAACATCATCGTCATCATCATCATCATCATCCTCACCTTCATCCTCACCATCACCATCAACATCATCAACATCATCCTCGTCATCATCCTCACCATCAACATCATCAACATCATCCTCATCACCATCAACATCATGGACATCATCATCATCATCCTCACCATCACCATCAACATCATCACCATCAACATCATGAACACCATCAACATCATCATCATCATCCTCATCATCAACATCATGAACATCATCATCATCATCCTCACCATCAACATCATGAACATCATCATCATTCATCATCATCATCCTCATCATCATCAGCACCATCAACATCACGAACATCATCATCATCATGCTCATCATCATCCTCATCCTCATCATCGTCATCACCTTCGTCATCATCATCATCTTCACCTTCATCATCATCATCACCATCAACATCATCAACATCATCGTCATCATCATCATCATCATCCTCACCTTCATCCTCACCATCACCATCAACATCATCAACATCATCCTCGTCATCATCCTCACCATCAACATCATCAACATCATCCTCATCACCATCAACATCATGGACATCATCATCATCATCCTCACCATCACCATCAACATCATCACCATCAACATCATGAACACCATCAACATCATCATCATCATCCTCATCATCAACATCATGAACATCATCATCATCATCCTCACCATCAACATCATGAACATCATCATCATTCATCATCATCATCCTCATCATCATCAGCACCATCAACATCACGAACATCATCATCATCATGCTCATCATCATCCTCATCCTCATCATCGTCATCACCTTCGTCATCATCATCATCTTCACCTTCATCATCATCATCACCATCAACATCATCAACATCATCGTCATCATCATCATCATCATCCTCACCTTCATCCTCACCATCACCATCAACATCATCAACATCATCCTCGTCATCATCCTCACCATCAACATCATCAACATCATCCTCATCACCATCAACATCATGGACATCATCATCATCATCCTCACCATCACCATCAACATCATCACCATCAACATCATGAACACCATCAACATCGTCATCATCATCCTCATCATCAACATCATGAACATCATGAACATCATCATCATCATCCTCACCATCAACGTCATGAACATCATCATCATTCATCATCATCCTCCTCCTCATCATCATCACCGTCAACATCACGAACATCATCATCATCCTCATCCTCATCATCGTCATCACCATCAACATTATCAACATCATCCTCATCATCATCATCATCATCCTCACCTTCATCATCATCATCACCATCAACATCATCCACATCATCCTCATCATCATCATCACCATCAACATCATCACCATCAACGTCATCACCGTCAACATCATGGACATCATCATCATCATCCTCACCATCACCATTCAAGCCTAAAGTGCAACATCAAACCTTCCACTTGGCATAGCACTAAAACTTGCTAGTTATGGAGCCCTCTAAACTTATCTTTCAAACTTCCGCATAGTTATAAATCCACATTTAAGTCCATAGTTTATACCAATATAGTATGGATTGATATAAATTTTAAACAAATCTATCATAGAATTAAAACTTTAACAAAGTTAACTCCATATTAGAGCATAACGTGGGATTAAAGTTTAAACAAAGTTCAAAGAGTTAATCATTTTATGCAATTCTTAGCCATAAATAAAACTTTATACCTATAAGCATAACTCTAGTACTAAGTTTATGCATTTATATAGTACTAAGTTTATCCATTTATACACATTTTAGAACTAAAGCTAAACCCGCGGGTTCAAGACTGTGTATTTAAATTTTTTTTTATGATTTACAAATCGCGCACGCGTTTTAGAACTACATAACGCGCACGCGATTTGTCTTCCTATCCTACATGGTCCATGACATGTCAGGCTCGGGTTGATGTATTTTTTGGTAACATGATGTTGTTTTTGAAAACTAGGATTGCATCATAAAGGTCCCTCATCTTCTTGCACTGACCCTTGAGACAACCCGTTTCCTAAAACAATCTCAGAGGTCCAATCAAAATAGATATGGGATGGACCACAGTAGATACGATTCGAAAATTCTCCCGGGGACTCTGTAACTTGTATCGTCTTATCTCATCAAGTGTTGCAAAGGATCCAAAGATGACAATTCAATCAAATCAGACGTTGTTGTCAATGAAGCTTTGAGGACAAAGCTTCCCTTAATGGGAGGACAATGTAACAAACTTAAATAATAAGAACAAACAATAATAAAATAATAATAATAATAATAAACATCAACATATATATGTAAAATAAATAATAATAATAATAATAATTAATAATGTCTTTATGAAAATACACGACTCTTAATGATAGGGTATTCCGCCAAAATATAAATAACGGGCCCTCGATTGTAATTCATGGCTTATCTATCAATTTATACATCATTTTTATATCTACGGATATGTGGGTTATTTCATAAATTACGCATTCATTCTGAGTTAATTGAGAATATCCAACTATGGATGTTACAACATTCAAGTAGATCAGTCATCTAGTGAGAGGATATATTTTTGTGTCTTTTTGTTCTAGACTTGTACCATGCATGCTAGGGGAATAAACTGTGTCCACACTGATTGAAGTATTATGAGTAACAAGTAGCAGGTGGTTGCATATACATACACAATTGTCATATCATTGTTTTGTACGCGAATTTTGTACAATAAATTTTGTTTGAAGTGTTGAATTTTTTTGAATTACTTGAGTATGGTAACCTTAGCATTGTTAATAATGATCACTTGTATATATGGCATATCTGTGATAGGGAAAATTGATTCATAGAGTGTTTGAATGGTTTGTATATGCATAGAAGCTAGAAGTACTAAGTTATGAAAAGTGAAAATGTGTTTATTAAGCATTTTGGATGTGTAATGATGTTAATTAAGTCTTGGAAGACTTAAATAGACATACCTTGATGTTGAGTGGGTAAGCTCTTGAACATCAAGAATATTGAGTTACCATGTGGATATGGTGTTGAGGTGGTGGGCTCAGGAAGATCAAGTATGTTCATAATTTTTAAATTTTTGGTTTGAAGTGGAACTGATAGTTTCTGGAACATTGAGTATGCTTCGTGATGATTATGATATTTCATGCATTTAATATTTCTTTTGAAATGATATTAAATATTTTTCATTATGATGGACAACGTCTTTAGATTAAGACCATAACTAAATTATTGAATATGATTATGAATAAATGGAACCTAATATGACTAAATACTAATTAGATAAAGAATTATTAAACTTTTGAGTTGATCATAGCAGACGCCTTGGGTTATAAGGCTCTAATTTCTAAGAAAAAATTTCTACACTAAACAAATCTTATAGGATTAACTAAATCATGAAGAGGAAGAAGAAAATTGGATATTGAAACTATGTGATTAAGCAAGAGAAACTAAGTTTGGTGTTGAACATGTCGGTTCTAGAGCACCTAAATTGTCCAGTCTCATTATACATAATTGCAAGAAGGAATAAGAATTGAAACTGAGACTTAATTGTTAGAATAAACAAACTAAAATGGTTGAGCACAAAGTGTTTTTTAATTAAGAAGAGCTGATATGGAGCACCCTAGAGAGGTGTTAGGCTCTGAAATTTTTGATAAGTTATTACAAAGTTTCCAGGGAACACTCTTGTGAAGTGTTAGACTCTGTTGAGCGCTCTAAGATATTAATTCCTAGGCCTAGGAAAAGAGATTCCAGTGAGAACTGAGGGAGGTGTTAGGCTCTTAAGCAGAACTACCAGAGAGCACCGAGGTGAGATGTTAGGTTCTGTAGTGATATATTTTGTGTTGTTATGATTTTTTAAGAGATATGTGGGATTTTTGAATTCTAAGTAGGAGGTACACCCGATAGCTGCAAAAATCTAATGATGGGTATCGTCCTTATATCAGATGAATATTATATATACAGGTTAAGGAGGCATGCATGTGAACTTGTGGTTCCGTGAGGAGATGACCCTCATGTATATATGCAGGTTATATTTCAACCAAGAAACACTTGGAACATTAATGTCACAAAAGAGGTATGTGTGTGAATAATATTTTTGGTATTTTATGCACCATGATTTGAAGAATGCTGAAAATATTAGCTGTAAATTATGTATGAGGGAAATTCTAACGCGACAAAATTGATAAAAATGTTTTTTTATATGCATTGGTAATACCTTATTATTATGTGTTTGAGATTATGTGAAGAAAGTCATGACTATTCAAACACTTGGAACATTAATGTCACAAAAGAGGTATTTTTGTGAATAATATTTTTGGTATTTTATGCACCATGATTTGAAGAATGCTGAAAATATTAGTTGTAAATTATGTATGAGGGGAATTCTAATGTGACAAAATTGATAAAAAAATGTTGTTTTTATATGCATTGGTAATACCTTATTATTATGTGTTTGAGATTATGTGAAGAAAGTCATGACTATTCACATGTTATGTTAATTTAATATGATTATCTATGATGTGAAACTAGTGAAAATGATTTTAAGAAGAAATGCATGTATACGAGAGGTACGAAGGTAAATGTTGAACACGGAAAATATACATTCCATGAGATGCAAATTTAGGGATCACTCCCCTTTAAGATCATAAATTTTAGATTATTGACATATGTTATGTAGTTCCAAGGATACTATGTTATTATCATGAGGTAAAGTGTCTCAAAGGGAAGCTAAATTCTACAGTGTTGTTATAAAAGATAGCAAAAAGTAAATGCATGTATTATTTTGTTTTGTTATAGATTATGGTTTTTATATATTTATGTGTCACTAACAGATGATGCGGGTGCATCTTGAGAGTGAGACTAAGCTCTAAAAGGTTGTTATGAAAGCAACAACAATATGTTGCAAAAAGAAAATATGCTTTTCTTGATTTGAAAATTTATATGTAATCATATGTTTTATATAAATGTTGGAAATAGATTGTTTTGTTTGTGAAAATAAGAGGTTGATAAAGAGAAGACACTTGAAGGTATTAAAATAAATGCCAAAGAAAACAAAATTAGATAAAACTTGATATTATAAGGGAAAGTGTATGTTGAAGACCAAAGCTTGAAAGATGTCAACACCAAGGATTGTGTACCTTTAAGGGGCGAGTACTATAACATCACCTACGTCTTAGTTACATTTATAAATTAATTATGCATCATTATAATAAAACGGTTAGGGTTTTCTCACCATAACCGCTTCTAGTTAGTTAGCGATCCTACCGTGAAAGGAGGAATACAGGAAGAAATTTCATTACTTCATGCTGCAGGTTTTAAAAGATGCATAGGCAGTGTAAAACATATTTTCTTAGATGCACCTTATGTAAAGAAATCCTAGTTCCTTTCAAGAAGGTGGCAAGTGGTTGAGTAACCAGAATACAAAAAATATGGAATATTGTTTCCATCACTTTTTATTTATGAGTAGGGGACTAGGGATTGGGAAATCAAATTTGAGTCTATTCCTAATCATCTTTTCCCGGGAAAGGAATCAATTCATTTACTTTTTTACATATAGTATGGATCGGTTTTGGAGGCCGGTATTAGAGATTGGGAGCAATATTAAAGAAAGAAGGGAGAGGCACATCTTGGGGAGATGAATTGAAGGAGATAACAGGATGATAAATGGAGGTTTGATGATGGAATTGGGATGAGTTTCAACTAAAACCCTACTAATATGTAATTAAAATATTAGTCTCCAATCTGAAAGAGACAGACTTTCTTACATTCGATGCTGTTAATTTTTACAAGGATGGATTCGTTATTCATTTAATTTTTACAAGGAAGGATGTTGATTCTTCCGATATTACCAGGCAAAACTTTTCCTCATTCTTGGTAATGCCATGTCGGATATGGATCGGCTCGTCAACTTGTAACTCTTTTTTGAATAATTAATAGAAATATTAACAATTTTGGTGGAAGTAGCCCCGTTAGGGGTGAACCACGTATATTGGTGTTCCTATATAATTTTAATATGATGTGTTTCACTTATAAGGAGGATGGAATCTGGTTAGTTATGGGCCTTCATCATACCTATGTGTACGGTGACTTGCCTACCCATGGTAGAGATGGCTGGTCATCATAGTTTGTACATACATGTGCACACCAAAATGCATGCATGTTGTGAACACATTAAACAAAAAATTATTTAAGAAACTAAATCATTTAAAAAATTTCATTATAGACCACTTTAAATGCATTATAGGAACTATCACAGTGCAAGTGGTATACATGCACAATTCTCACATTTAGATTTTAATGTACAAGTCTCCCAGTTTATCTTGGTTTGATGGAATTTGAAATATACAATGATCATGAACATGGTGTTTATGCCTAAGGAGGTGTCCATATAGAAGAACAAGAGAAACATCTAGATCTCAAAACACTAAAGAAAACCTAAAAATATATAGATAATAGAAAATACATAAGCAGATTTAATAAAAATGATGCAAAAGTAAACTTAAAAATGGTAGTAACAATATTGTGTGAGGTACTAAAAATACCTTTGTGTGAGGTTCCACAATTTCAGTTACAACTCTCATTATTGCATCCAAGTTGAGAGATCCTGTGTTCTCGCACGACGAAGATGACATGTCGCATCTAAATAGTTGTACATTGAATTAACAACTTAAGTCATACACATACTTTTAAATCACCTAAATACTTTAAAATTATTTTACAAATGCTAAAGTGATGAATGAACATAAATTTAAAAAAGTGCTAGCATGCTCCATAAAGTTTCCTTCGATTGGGCCAAGGTAAGTGTGCCCGCAATGGGGACAAATATGTGGCACTATTCTCGTCGAATTGGAAGGTCTATCATGGCTACCACTAATCACTAGTCTCTCTTGACTCTGTCGTGAAGGCCCTACACCTAAGTCTCTATCACGCTCAACCTCTCTCTCTATTGTAGTCGTTGCTACAAACTCAATGTGTCTAAGGAGACTGCATGCAACACTCCTCATTGCCACCTCTATATGATCAAGTCTATGTGGGAACTAAGGTGGATTGGGTAGAGGGTTAGGTTCATGCCTAGGAGGTGGTGGCCCTCTCAATGGGTTTAGCCTGGCAGCAAGGAGATCTTGGGCAAAGCTAAGCCCAACACCTTAGAATTGAGTAATGTCAAAATAGTTGACATGAAAACCAAGCACAAACTCAGCCTAGAGTTATCGAAGGAAGTACTATGGAACCTCCCTATTATTACAACGAGGTTTATCATAAACCATAAACCACCTCTATGTCTAATTATCTTTCCTTGGTAGGAAATGACACCAATCCATGTATACACGTGGCTTATTAATAGCAAGTGACTTCCCTGCTTTGGGATCGATGAATTTACTATATAATTTGTCTTTATTAATATTTAATTATTTTATCTCTTCCTTAGAAATGTCGGTGGAATAGTATGCTCGCGTCCCAGCTCTATACTTAGTCATGTCTATCATCTGGTGATGTGCATGGTTAATGGAGTCAATTGAGCTCTCAGTTGAAATAAAAAGGGACAACGGAGATGGTTCTCATGTATTAATTAATTCTCAAGTGTACTCTTTCATTTGGTTTAGGTAATGGCTCAACTCTTCCTCGTTTTTATTTCGTTCGGGGTTTTGATTCTGTTGGGGGTTTTCACTGGATCCAAGATTTACATTTCCTTGTCCTTGTTGGGTTCCACTGGTTTCCATGTCAATGTTTTCTTCATTCATTGTATAGGTTTATAGTCTGCAAATAAAATAACAAATCCATTTTTTTACCAATTTGGAAACTAATAAAAATTTAATAAACAATAAAAAAACAAAAAAATGCAAGAAATGGAATAACTTACATGTCTAATGATATGGACACTCCCTCGGTGGATTTCTTGATGAGATATGTGGGTGATTTGTCTTCCTCTCTCCTCCACATACGCATCTATTCTCCCTTTCACAGTCACGGTCACGACCAATGTTTGTTTGGCCGCAAACCATGGTCTTTTTTTTATTTGGTTTTGCAGGCCTGCATGCACTCTTTTGAGAAAGTACGTGCTAGAAACATGCACCCACCTTGGCTTGGTACCAAGCCTAGCTATGTGTGCATGCATGTCTGTGAATATTTTTGCTAGCCCAACCCTAAAACAACTCTTTTGGGGAGCACCTTTATGCATGAGCCCTTAACATGGCTTATTTATGTTAAATAAGGATAGGTATTTTCATGCCTCAACTCTTAATTAGGCTTAGGGTCCACAAATGTCTAGCTCCACATTTGTGAGTAACAGAAGAAAACATGATAGCATCCACTTGTTACCATGGTAATAAAAAACACTAGTCAAATTTTATAAGACACGTAACTTCCTAAGCACTTTGATTAAGGTGATCTTTTCATCACCATAAAAGCTCTCAATATATAAAATAGAATCAAAAGGTTGGAAAATTTATGTACATGTTTAATGTCTCAAATAGAAGCTTTAAAAACTTAAAAACTCAAGTTTAAGAAAATATAACATGTCCCTAAAATGAACCCTATAAAACAATACCTCCATTGTTTTAACGAAAAATGTCTAAAATATAACATGTCCCTAAAATGAAGAGTAAAAACAATACCTTCGTTGTTTTAACTAAAAATATATCATAATACATGACAAATTTTTTAATCATACATTTTAAATCAAAATGATTAAGAAATACTTAACAAAACAAGAAAAATGATATTTTTCATTCCATATTCTTAAATGTGGTTCTATTTTTGTTAAAGGGTTATTTATTCAAAGTGAATCCAGATATGATAGGCCTGCATCATCAACACATTTATTATAAAGAGAATACAAATAAACATATCAAATATTACATAGCTGCTCACAAGAACATCATATCACTTACTAAAATTGAATGGAGAGGATAACAATCTTTCCTCCCACCTAAGCTACATAGCTACATCCAATAAACTGATTTCATTCCATATTCATCACTACAATGAAGCATTAGACACATATCTTAACTCATATTACTTTGCTATTTAATGTTTCACTAGTCCGAACAACGAGAGGATGAAATCGTTTCACTACTATGAACACAAGTAGTATGAGATCATTCGTACTTAGCGAAAAGCGAAAATGAGATTTAATAGATCAACATATAGTGTAACAGACTTCGCCGAGGCAGTTTAGGTTTTCTGCTTTAAACCCTAACTCGGCTTTCCATGGTAAACACCTACACACCAAGAATGAAGCTTTCAGACCCTAACTCGCCTTTCCATGGTAAACACCTACAGACCAAGAATCAAGCTCCAAAAACCAGACGAGTTTTAAATGTCATTTTCTAATTTATTTTTAAAAAAAAAACTTTTGAAACTGTTCATTCAATCCATCATATCTCAGTTGGATAAATCTGTGTCCTCGTCACCATCGTCTTTCAGCAACGCGCTGTGCATCTGTATCCTCGTCACCATCCTCTGTTGGTTGAGGGATTAGACTTATCGTCCTCTTCACTTGTGCTACTGTTGAATCATAGGAGGAAGGCTAGAAGTTGGGCCTGCTGGCAATGTATTTTCTGAACCCTTGCCTCTGTTGAAGTTATTTGCGATTCCAAGTCTGATATTTGGCGTTGAAGCTGCTGTATTATGCCTACACACCCCAATGCAGGTTCCTCTATTCTTGCACTTGCTTCGTAGATCAGACTATCTATAGCTTCAACTCTTTGGTTAGAGGGAAGATCCTGAGGCAGTGAAACAGATTACAAGATAAGCGAAATGTGTTTTGAATCTATTGTCTTACAATGGCCAAAAGAATTACAAGAATGGCATTATCACAACGAGTACAACGAGTTAGAAAGAAATTAATCGATGAATTCACTTTCGGTTTCAGGAAACATTCAGCTAGAATATATCTTATACAGAACCTGGCACGTTACAATGAGCATTTGTATTATAGAAAGGGGAGTTCTGTTTATATATACAGTCTATGTTGGCAACAATTTGAACAAATATACTATGTAATAATTTGAGAACCAAGTTAATAGAAGAAATCTGCCATGAATTGTTGCAACTTACTTGAATCAATTTGATAACGTTGCAGGCTCCAAACACTTGATTTAAGATTGCAAACTTGTGAATATCATTACAGAGAAAACGGTATAGGATCGTGCAATTATCCATACATTCCTTTTGCTCAATCTTGCAATCATGGAACGCAGCAGATGAAGATAGGATGCGTGGCTTCTGATTAGTATTGTTCATCTTGATTACAACAACTACTGCAACCGAAATTGCAACATTATTAAGGAATCGAGTCTCGAATCTCACATAAATAATCATGTAACACAACAATTGTTAATTGTAATTTGAGATCAGGGAGATACGAAGGTGAAAGAACAATAATATAAATGATTAAACATGTATTACCTGATTCAGTTGCGGGCTCCCAATAGATCGTCCCAGAAATCTCTGCTAATGGTAATGGCTCTACCGCATATAGACTAACTTTAACTTTATTTATAGCGAATGGAAATCATGATCACTGGTAATGGTTTTTCCACGTATATTTACACTGTATGGAAAGCATCGTCATAAAGATATCGTCATGTTGTTGTCGTCATCCACGTCATCCACCGTGTTGGTGTCGGGACAATCGCTAAGTCTGAATATTCACCGCCATTCATGCAAAATGTGCGGTTTTTTCTTGGTCGTCACTGCTGACTCGTGTATAAGGGCCACAGAAAAGTACGAAAACATGTGTTGGATCTATCAACATAGAATCACGTAACTTATCGAGATTGTTGTTCTTGTCATCGGTGGCATCATTCGGTGGCATTTGGAATTACGAAATGCTTTAACTTATCGAGATTGTTGTTTCGGCCGAATTATTAATTGGTTTTCAAACTTTTTTCTTTCATCATAAAGACTGAGCCAATGAAGGGACAAATTCAAGATTTGAGTGGAAGGAGAGGAATTATAAAATTGTTGTTTCGGCCGAATTATTAATTGGTTTTCAAACCTTTTTTCTTTTCTCATAAAGACTGAGCTAATGAAGGGACAAATTCAAGATTTGAGTGGAAGGAGAGGAATTATAAAATTGTTGTTTCGGCCGAATTATTAATTGGTTTTCAAACTTTTTTCTTTTATCATAAAGACTGAGCTAAGGAAGGGACAAATTCAAGATTTGAGTGGAAGGGGAGGAATTATAAAATTGTTGTTTCGGCCGAATTATTAATTGGTTTTCAAACTTTTTTCTTTTATCATAAAGACTGAGCTAATGAAGGGACAAATTCAAGATTTGAGTGGAAGGAGAGGAATTATAAAATATTTCCTGTGATTGTATACAATTATAAAAAGCTTTCTACTGTAAAAGTATAATTATAAAAAACTTGGTCGAGTAAATTGTGTAGAGTGATTTAGTTTGTATAGCCCTCCAAAATCAAAATTAACTGCTTGTAGGTACACCTAAATCCAACCAAACTAAAGGTTAAGATCTTTTATACCCAAAACTATACTATAATATATAATATAAATTAATATAAAATATAAATATTTATATGAAAACATATTATATAATTAACATAGAAAGATTTTTGTATATATAATAAGATGCAAAAGCAAATTAAATGTTATTATATTAAATAAAAATAAAAATATTTATATTAAAATAAATTTAACTTCTAAATAAAAACAAATATAACAACTAATATAAATGTTATTAATTATTTATTATATTGAAATAAATACATAAATAATATAATTAAATATATATAATAAGATTATGATATTAATAAGCTAGAATTTTTATAACAACACCAAATAAAACAAAGTAATAAAGAAAGTAACATATTATTTTTTATTTATTTTATTTTATAAATTTTGCAAAAGAGTCATCAAGGTTAATTAATTTATATTTTTACAATATTAATATTGCTAATAATTTAGAATTTATTTCTATATTAACAATATATTTGATATCATTTTTTTAAAATTAAAATCATAAAAATGCTTATATATATATATATTTTTATAACTAGCATAGATCCTTCATCTATCAAGCATCTAGAGGCATCCAATTCCTTGTGTTATTTTTTAATGACATTTTATTTGGTTTTACATTTTTATTTTATTTTTTGTTATTTTACCTCAAATAAAATAAAATAAAAAATTACTTTTTATTTTTGGTACATAAAGTTAGTTGGTTAACGATACACTTCTCCCCTTACTAGGTTGTAAGAACTTAGAGGCATCTAATTTCTTGAAGTGTTTTTTTTAATGGCATTTTATTTGGTTTTACACAATTTTAGTTAACATTACACATCTCCCCATACTAAAGTGTAACCACCTAGATGCAATAATAAGAATTTAAAATTTCATAAAATGAAAGATTATTATTTTTCTTTTAATATTGTAATTATGACAATCTGAAATTTCCTTTTATTCTATTATTATAGTTAAGTATAGGAAATTTAAATAATAAAGATTATTAATTTCTTTTTAACATTGTAATTAAGCTTATGAAATTTCTTATTATGTTATTGACATGGTTGAAAATTTGAAATTATAAAAAATTCATTTTATTCCATTATTATAGTTGAGTATATAAAAATTAAATATAATATCTAGGAATAAAAGAGATAAAATTTGTTAAAAAAACTTATCATGACCTACACTTATATGAAGGTTTAGAAATGAAATTATTATTATGTTCTTTTTAATATTGTAATTAAGTTTATGAAATTTTTTATTATATTATTAATATGGTTGAAAATTTGAAATTATAAAAAAATCATTTTATTCCATTATTATAGTCGAATACATAAAAATTAAATATAATATCTATGAATAAAAGAGATGAAATTTGTTAAAAAAAACTTATCATGAACTATGGAGGTTTAGAAATGAAATTGATAACAAAGAAATTGTGACTTTTACTTATGTAGATATTTAAAAGATTAAAACATATCAAAATGAACTAATTTTTATTTTTGTTTATTTTTCACATTGAAACCATATTTAAAAAAAATAAATTACATTGAATAAATCCAAGATTTATATGAATATTTAGTAATTAATTAACAAATAAAAATTTTCACTAAACAAAAAACATATCTCTATTATGTGAATGGTGATAAATAAATTACATGCTATGCCTTATTTAATGCTGTAGCAGCAGCACTGTGAACCATTGGATCTCACAGATTAAGATCCAATAGCCCCAGTGCTACCGCCCAGCATTAAATAACTAAGAACATATTGCATATTGATCGCGGTGGTGGTGGTGATGTCGGGCGGCGGTGCGGTGGTTGCAGTAGTCGCAGAGACGTAGTGGATTTAAAAAATGGAAAATAGTCACAGGTCATTGAGTCTCTTATTCCGATGATTATACGTTGAAGTTGGCCGTGCACATTTGCCGACCACCAACAACTAAATCATGATCATGATCAGCCGACCGAAACTCACTTCACGCATAAAATAAAAACATTGCGGTTCGCGAATCTTGAATGGGGACCGGAGATATCAAATCAGCTATGTTGACATAGAAACTGTCCGTTAATGATTGAATTGGAGTAAGCTCGCAGATTATTAGTCGACCTAATTTCCTTATTTTTAGGTGATAACCTAAACAGGTTATATATATATTCTTTTTGTTTTGGGGTTAAATTTCGTTGAAAGAATTGGGTTGTTATTCGAAAGTGTTAGAAATTGTATGATTAATTAAATATATAAAAATAACTGAAAAATGTTGAATTTATTTATATCAATTTTAATAATAAAAATTTATTTCAATAAAAAATACATCATTGTTTTTAATAGAAATCACTAATTATAATTAAATCATTTTTAATATTTTGTTGATTGAAAAAATGAAAATTATATATTTTAAAAAAATAAAAAAATAATTATTTTAAATGTTTGATCGATTATATATATAATTTATTAAATTGAAATTATATATAATTTATATATTTTTTGTAAACATAATCTTAACTTTGGTTAAGGAATGGGTATCCTTAGAAATGGCAGCCATGTTGTAACCCACCTAGAATTGAAAAATAAATATTTTTATTTATTTAGAATAACATTATGTTAAAATTTATTTTAAAGTTTTTATGACCAAGGATAGTCAAGGATGACTATAATTGAATATTTTATTTATTTAAAAAACTAAAAGAATAGACACCTATCCAAAGAAGACTGTTGAAGAGTGTTCACTGATCCACTCGGAGAAATGAGCAGTTGTAGAATACCAAATGACAAGTGGCAGCAATAGCATTTCACTTTCTAGTTGTTGCAGAAGGAAAAATCCTTAAATTTGTGGTCATGTTACTTGAGAAGAGGAACTGAGCAAGTGGCTCATTTAATTACAAAACTGACCCAAATACCTATGCAATATTATAAATACCATCGAATTGAGCAGGAGGCTCGTTACATTCTATTCCAAGTGATTAGAGCCTTGTGAATTTGCCAAAAACTGAGAAGGAATGCACACAAGAGGAATTCGATGAGGGTATAGCTAAAATGAAATTGCTGAGAATTAAGTTTGCTAGTGAGTTTGCTAAGTTGCGCAGATTTCTATGTGGGTTACACATCATCTTCGTCCTAGTGGTTCAGTGAACAGGTTCAGGGGTCTTAAAGCAAGTGATCTTGGCTGCTTTCAGGAGACAATTGAGAGGAACGATCTTCTTTGGGTGTTTGTCCCCTTCTACAGTTATTCACGTTCTAAAATGTTTTGTTTATTATCTGTGAATTTATTTCATGTTAGTATCCGAAGGATTTATGAATGCTGAGGGACTCTCTAAAACTACTAGATATTAATGAATTGGAATAGGTTAGTGTTAGCTGGAATATTTCACCTCCTGTGGACAACAAGGTGTTCCACTGGTCTGAATGGTTCAGATCCAGAACAAATAGAGGACAGAGGTTGAAGACTCTCCCTAGACGTTGTAGATATCTGGAATATGAGGCTTTGATAGTCCACATGTGTACCTGCAATCAAGCTCAACATGAAACAGATCAAAGCTACCAGAATATGATCTACTAATCTATGCTAGTGACTAAGGAATCTAGCAACATATATGTGAAATCACAACAACAACAACATATCTGGGACAGAAATCAACTTGCATTAAAGAATATGAAGAAGTTTACAACCAAGCCTTAGTTTTGACATGCATTTCCATTAAACCAGATCTTCTTGTCCCCAAAAGCTTCGACTCTAGCTCTCTATGCTCTCTCCAAATGATCTTGGGCCAATGGTCAATCCAACAGTATAACAATACCTCAAGTGTTCTCTCCTCAGCCATGGCTATGAGCTCTTATTTATAAGGCTTTAATGGATAGAGATGGTTGAGAAATTAGTGGGTGAGGTGGCCTCTAAGATCCTAGGATGAGGGATCTTGAGCTCAACTAACCCACAACAGTAGGGATAAGGTAGGACACGAGGCTTATCATCTAGAAGCCTCAAGAAACTTCTCTTTTTCTTTTTTTACCCAGGGTACCACATTTCTCCTTCTATGACAGAGCGGTTCTGGTAATAACCGCTTATGGACCAAGGACAATAAGTGGTGGCATCGCTTATGGGCAACAGATGATGGGCGGTGCGAACAGGGGTACCGCTCCTAGATAAAGGGGCATGTGCGGTGTTGGGAATTTGTATGAAAGATTGATGAAAAACCATTTAGTTTCCACTCCAAAAGCTGGGATTCAGGGCAAGTAGGTATGTCAAATGTCTTATCACATGATGGTGACAGGATTTTGGTATAACAGGATGCCCCCCAAAGCATGAGTCTTAGAGGGATACGATAAACGAGAGCTTTGAGAACAAGTCATCGCCAAGAGATGAAAATGTCGGCTCGATCGGAGAATGTTGTCAAGTAGGAATCTGTAGTACATCAGTATGTTGACTCATAGACACAAGTAACCAAACTCATGGCTGTAGACCAATACAAGGCCAATCCATGAGAGGAATAAATAAGCATGACTACTAGAATACAGCATAGATCTATGTGATAGAGGACTCAAAATTGGACATAGCTACCAGACATACAACATAGATCTATGTCATACAGACGCAAATTTGAGCATAGCCACAATCATACAAATGTGGATCCATGCTAAATATACAAAACTCTATCGCAACCTGGGGAAAAAGAAATAAGCGTTTTTAAACAAATACCCAGGGTCTTCGTCTCGTCTTACACAAAGTACAATTCTATTTATGTGATTACAATGATCTGAAGTTGAACATGGTAGAAACCACTTGATTACCGGTCAATGATTGAACCATTAACAAGTGCGAGGGAGATCACCATTAATGTCAATGATTCCCAAGGTACCTTAGGACAATCTACTGAGTGCGAATAGATGTCCTGATGTCGAACACCCAGTTGATTCTATCGATAAAAGGTTGATGATGTGAACCTATGTCGAGAGTGAGAGAAACTGTCATTAAGGCATATAGATCTCAATGTAGTAAATATTGTTTCTAAGACTATTTCCTTGATAATGAGCTGATGTCGACGGGAATAGTCTCGTCGAAGGAGGGCCATGATGAGTCCCACATCAACGACATGAAGCTCAGAACATAGTTTTGAATGATGTGAATGTAGTAACCATATGACTGACTCAAAGATACTGACACAAAGACTGTGTAGACTGCAGAGGTAAAACTTCTTCAAATTCCCCTTGAGCATTGGGCGGCACGACAAAATGACTTGGCAACATGACTAGATAGGATAGACACACAATGCGATAGTGGACAATACATTCTTTTGAAAGACTCAAAGGATTGACATGACTCATGAAAGTGGATCGTCACAGAGATTAGCTGAATACCCAATTGACTGACATGATTTTGCAGACAAGTGCCATGTTCAAAGATAACGACAAACAATTGCCATTATTTACAAAATGATTCCCTTCCCATTTCCCCCATCATGATTGATGAGTGCCTCTTTTCGGTTTTACGAGTTCAAAGAGAGTAGCAAACACTCAATATAGCTTGTCGGAAGACAAGTCCAGTCTCATATGTTTTATGAACCTGAGAGAGGAGGGTTTTGTTCCCAAAATGGGTCTCTCAATGTTTAATTTAATAAGTCCACCGAAAGAAAACTCGGTATTGTTTATGTTTAGAGAGTCTGAATGAATATGGAAGAAGACTCCAAAGGGGTCCTTTTTCATATGATTTAGTCTCTAAGGCCCGAAAAAGTGTAAAATCATACCTTAGAAATCTCTTCCAGTCATGATTAGCTGGAGTGATCATTTTTCGTAAATAGTCCGATCCGAACTGAAAAAGAGATAACCTACCGTTAGATGGATGACTCTTCAAATACTTTAATGAGCATGAAGAAGACAAGATCGCTCAATGATCTTTTCATATTTAGGGAGTCCAAAAAGAGCTTAAAGCAGACTCCATTAACCCTTTTTCATGTTTGAACGTAGAGCACGAAAAAGTGATAAACTAAGCTCAAACCACTTTTCATGTTTTAACCAAAGAACGAAAAATGAAAAGTAAGCTCAACACCATCTTACTATTTTTAATGAGCTCGAAGATCAGTTGAAAGAATGCTTAGGGATTGGTTTCATTTTTACGCAAGCTTGAAACCAATGGGTAAACTATACTTAAAAATCCCATTAACATGGTATACAGAGGTTGGAATCTTTCCCCCAACATGATTGCTGGCGAAGCTTACCCCTAGCATGGTTGCTAGCAGCTCGACATGCCCCCAAGCTTCATTTCATTTAACGATTCTTCTTCCATACACAACCTAAAAAACTGGTTACTAATGTGAAAACATTCACCAGGGGGGTAGGAAGAATGAGAATTGGGCAGGTGAAAAGAAGGTTCAATTTCCAACACTAAAGTGAAGACTCGACTCAAGGGAAGGGGATATGTTTCATGTTTACACAAGCTTGAAATAGAAGGTAACTATGCTTGGAACATAGTTTCATTTTTATGCAAGCTTGAAACCAAAGGGTAAACTATGCTTAAGAAATCCTACTTCATTTTTTAACGAGCTTGAAATAGAATGGGAACTTTGCTCAAGAATGGTTTCATTTTTATGCAAGATTGAAACCAAAAGGTAAACTATGCTAGAGGAGATCCATTTCATTTTTTAACGAGCTTGACATAGAATGGGAACTTTGCTCAGGAAAAACTTACATGATGGTCAGGAGCTATTTCATTTTTTAACGAGCTTGACATAGAATGGGAACTTTGCTTAGAGAAAAATGACATGATGGTCAAAACTTGACATGATGGTAAGGTGCTATTTCATTTTTTAACAAGCTTGACATAGAATGGGAACTTTGCTCACAACATGGTTTCATTTTTATGCAAGCTTGAAACCAAAAGCGTAAACAATGATTAAGGAGTGGTTTTATTTTTTAATCAGCTTGAAACCAAAAGTAAACTATGCTCTCGACGTGGTTTCATTTTTATGCAAGATTGAAACCAAAAGCGTAAACTATGCTTAAGGAGTGATTTTATTTTTTAACGAGCTTGAAACCAAAAGTAAACTATGCTCTAAAACCTGATCCTACCCAACATGATATCCAGAGGTTGGTAGGTTTCCCCCATTTCATAAAAAGCTAATGGCTTAACTCTAGTATGAAGTCCAACAGTCTGATTACTAGGAGTAAGGCAATGGTCAGGTGTAACAAAAGAAAGCTGATCAATGGTCACAATCTTCCCATCATGGAGAAAATTCATAACTCTAAAGAGTGTGGACACAACAACCTTCATGGCATAAACATAATCACATCCAAGGAGAAGATTAAAATCTAAAGGACCTTAGACCACCATAATATCAATACAGACATTTTTCCCTCCTAATGTAATAGGAAAAAGAGGAAGGATCCCTAAAGGTGTAGTAGGCCTTCGATTAAAAGCCAGTATTTGATTGGTGGATGGCATAAGCTAAGGAGAGCATAAAGCTTTCCAAGCCGTTGAGGATAGAATCGTAACAGAAGCCCCTTCGCCAACAATAGTGCGAAGCATCTGCCTAACAGTAACATTTGCAACTATATGGAAATGAACACTCGAATGAAGACGAGACTCTATTAGGTTACTCCAGTCAAAGGAAATAACCTCACTACTCAGAGAGGGTTCTGTCGAAACAGACAAAATTTCCTCTTGTCGAGAACAATCAGAATAAAGCATAAAAACTTCAGTAGGTTTTGGTTCATTCTCTATTGGAAGAGAAGAACAAGACAAATATTTGGTCAAAGAGACTACTTCAGTCTTAACACTCTCTGATGAAAGAGTGGGATCAGGTGGAAATGACATCGACTCGACCACTTTAACTTTACTCTCCAAAGGAAGAGTGGGATCAACCACAGATAAATCCGAATTGACCACTTGGTCAACCAGTGGGGGATCGAGGGATAACTTACTATCACTTATTGGAATCACCTGTTGATGATTATTAATATTTTCCAACCAACACGAAGCTTCATCCATGCTTGGACAAATAAAAGTATGATGCATAGCCTTGCAAATCAAACAAGGATACAAGACTTTACCCTTACGACCTTTTACCAATGGGTCATTGGTTGAGGAATTATTGTCAAAATGATGATTAGAGGTTGATGACATAGATGGTTTGAACCTTTTAAACCACTCTTCTTGTACACAGGAGAGACCAGGACACTCCTTAAGAAGGTGGTCCCCCTTGCAAAGCTTATAAGGGAACTTGGGTTTTTCGGGCGTTCTCTTAGAATGAGTACCATCAAGAGCAGATAGTTGCTTCTTTTTCTCTTTCTTATCCTTCTTCCTTTTACTCTTCCCTTTCTCCTTTTTCTTATCCACATGAATACTAACCATAGATATTTGGTCAAGCGAAGAAGAAGAAAGGGATGAAGCAACAACCAACGAAGAAGGAGAGCGATTAGGTTGAGGTTGATCCTCTCCTTGGAGGAGAGGTGACATTTGAGACATTAGGTGTAACAGGAATTACCATATTAAAAATATAGACCGGTAATCCTATAGTTAATCCAGGAAGATTTAGAGTGGCAATAAAGGGAGGACCAATACCTTCACTTGGAGGGAATACAAAAGGTACACCTTGGAAAGGGATCTCTTGATTGGTAGTCCGAGATGAGTATGCCATCTCTAAACTCTCTAATAACCCCCTAACTACCACGCATAAGCAAGTACTACTCAAACTAAAAGCAACAAGAAAACATGTGAAAGGAGTGGATAAGAGTCAAGAACCTCATAGGATAGGCCAAAAGGATAACTTAGATGGTTTGAGGATTCCTAAAAGGGTCTCCCGATATATGCAAGGTATGAGGGAGCTCAAATCGGTAGTAGTGTTGTTTAATGCATAACCATTCACAAGGGGCCTTCCTATATACAATCGAGTACGTGAAGTACCTTTCTATATACCTCAGGGGTATGTGAAAGGCCGTTCAATATACCGATGGTACGTGGAAGAACCACGCGAGTACTGGGATGTAATGTGGACAAATAACAACAAATCCTACACTTAACGATGCTCGAACACGTCTTTAACTTATCACTCAAATTGCTAAAAGTTTTAACCTAGTACTACCGTTAATTTTATCTTGTGCGTTTAGGTAGAACCATAGAGTGAAAACTTGAATTTAAAGAAGATGCACACTAATCTATATTATGACAATGCAATTTTTCTTCTTCAATGAAATTCTACCTAAGAGAGGGAGAGATATTTACTTTTCTTCCAAAAAAAATGCACCACCAAATGCAAATGCAATTCTATCTTTTCAAATGAAAAGTAAAATATCAATGCACCCCAAACAATCTTCAAAGCAAATAAAAAAGAGATCTAGAGAAAATCTAGCATAAATAAAAATGTTTGCTATCTTCTCATGCTTGAAAAAGACGCATAAAAATTCAATGAAAAGATGATTTCACTAACATTTCCAAACAAATCTAACTCTAATGCACGCAAAGCTGAAAATAGATATTTCTTCTGAATGAAAGTAAGATCTAGAATCTCTAACAATCATGCACAAAACAAGAATAAAATCATTCAACAAACTTGCGAATAAAGAAAAAGAGAGAGAAAACTAAAACTTCTCTTTGAAACAGACAAGGAAATGAAGAACCAATCTTTCCTACCAAGCACTGAAAAAATCAACATGCAAAAGGAAACAGGAATCACCCCAAGCAAAGAAAGACTCAAAACAACATGGATAACTCATGCATTCCAAGTCCAAAACAAACCAAATCCTACACATGAAAATGAAATGTATATTTCCAATTCCAATGAATAACATCTACAGAAAAGAGAAAGAGGTTTCAAGCCAAAAAAATAATGTAAAATCTAATGCAAAAAACACAAAGTCTCTTTGAATGCAGAGGAAAACAACAATCAAAGCGACTGCATAATACACAATTCATTTTTTTTCAAAATACATTTCATTTTCATCAAAAAGTAAGCCAAAAACACACAAAAATCAAAATAGAAAGTCTGGAATAGGGCCTACCTGGCACTGCGCAGATGAAGCTGCTGACAGGTGGTTTTGAGGTAGAACTGCTCCTTGCTCACTGGATTCAGGCAGTGGCACCGCATATTGCTAACTTGATTCAGGTGGTGGCACCGCTCCTTTCCAATAGAACATGTGTGGTTCCCTCTGTAAATCCAAAACATCAAGGAGAACGACAAATACGGTCAGAAAAGGACTAGATCAAGGAAAAAACTGCTAGATTGAGTATGGAAACAGAGCATAAAATACCGAAATGACTCAGATCTGGAGGTTTAAAACCCTAATGGAGTCAATCAGAGAGCAGATCTGACTGAAGAGAGTTGAAGAAGGATCCTAGATTCAAACAAGAGTTGCAGATTAAGGAAGATCAGAACGACTAATAAACAACTTCATTCCCCAGCAGAGTCACCAGATTTGTTAGCTGGAATATTTCACCTCCTATGGACAGCAAGGTGTTCCACTGGTCTGAATGGTTCAGATCTAGAACAAATAGAGGACAGCAGTTGAAGACTCTCCCTAGATGCTATAGATATATGGAATACGAGGCTTTAATAGTCCACTTCTGTGCCTACATTCAAGCTCAACATGAAACAGATCAAAGCAACCAGAATATGATCTACTAATCTATGCTAGTGACTAAGGAATCTAGCAACATATATGCGAAATCACAACAACAACAACATATGTGCGACAAAAATCAATTTGCATTAAAGAATATGAAGAATTTTACAACCAAGCCTTAGTGTTGACATACATCTCCATGAAACTAGACCTTCTCATCCCCAAAAGCTCCAACTCTAGCTCTCTATGCTCTCTCCAAATGATCTTGGGCCAATAGTCAATCCAGCAGCATAACAATACCTCAAGTATTCTCTCCTCAGCCATGGCTATGAGCTCTTATTTATAAGGATTTAATGGATAGAGATGGTTGATAAATTAGTGGGTGAGGTGGCCTCTAAGATCCTAGGATGAGAGATCTCGAGCTCAACCAACCCACAGCAGTAGGGATAAGGAAGGACACAAGGCTTATCATCTAGAAGCCTCGAGAAACTTCTCTTTTTCCCTTTTTACCCAGGGTACTGTGTTTATCCTTCTATGATAGAGTGGTTTTGGTAATAACCGCTTATGGACCAAGGACAATAAGCGGTGGCACCACTTATGGGCAATAGATGATGGGTGGTGCGAACAGGGGTACCGCTCCTGGATAAAGGGGCATGCGCGGTGCTGGGAATTTGTATGAAATATTGATGAAAAACCATTTAGTTTCCACTCCAAAAGCTAGGATTCAGGGCAAGTAGGTATGTCAAATGTCTTATTGCATGACGGTGATAGGATTTTGGTATAACAGCTAGATAGATTTAACTTATGTAAAATATTTTCTAAGGAATGCTACAGTTTTTCTTCTTACAAGTTTAAAGGAAAATCTATAGATGTATGCATGTAATATTATAAATGGTTTATGATTTGATCTTATTTAGCTTCATTTCTTTTACATTCTTAAAGTTATTATAACTATTGTTCAGTAAAAAATGAATATGATTCATCTAGTTCTTATAACAAATTAAAATTACCAAGTTTTCCAACCAAAGTTCGAAACCTCCAACAAGTAAACTCTCTTATCACATACTATAGCCGATAGGCTTATTAGAATATTACAATATTTTTTATTACAAAGCTCTCTGTCCAACAATGAGTTTTAGGAAGAGAGTTACAATCATATGTTCCTACAAACATTAACTTATATTAAAACCCTTTTATATTTTTTAAGAACATCATCATTTTCAACTGAAGGCTTAAATCTTTTATAGAAGTCAAACTAGGGTTTAAGGACTCATCCAAAATCTACACAAAATTCCAATGAAAACCCCACAGGTTCTTATTCGAAAATACTATTTATATCTATAGTAAAGTCCCACATAACTATTTAGATATTATTTAATTTTACTAACTAAAGTGTATTTCAGAGTTTCTTTTGTAAAACTATAACGACCAATAACGAGAATATTCTCCTTCAAGAAATCCTCATTATAGAATAAGAATAATAACATATAAATTATTAAACAAACAAGTTAAAAGAGTGAACAAGTCGAGGGTTCAAACCCTGTAAACATTTGATGGCCGATGGGCCTTTGTACTACCACTAGGGTTAGAAAACACACAGTAAAAACCTTTAAAACACATTTACATAGGATTCACATAACAAAACTAACTTTATCGAATTACAGAGAAAAACTAACCAATTCCTTTGACTCGCTGCAACTCCTTTGTTGCAAGTCGTAAGTAGCTAGTTTCCAACTGTAAATTGTTTTTAAAAAAAAGACGTTAGTCAAATCACTACAGATAGTTTTACAATCAACACAGCAGCCTTATGGATTAAGATAAAATATCCAATGATTCTCTCAATAGAAACAACACCATAATGAACGATTTGGCAATACTGTGGCCTCACGGCCTTAAAAATTATAATTTAGGGAAAATACAGAAATAAATTACAACACGATTTATCCAAAGTATACTACCATAAATGATTTAAGTTGCAGGTCCATAAACCCTGGAAAAGATAGATACATTTAAACCATAAACATTTGTTCCAAAAATAAAAATCATTGTAAGAGTTCGAAGCTACAGTTTAACCAAAAAAATGCATTACGTTACAGTCCCTTCAGACTCCACAGTCGGAAGGAGGCCTCTTACAAAAACATACTATAAATGCTTTAAGGTAGAAACCATAGGAGGGTTTATCACTGAAACTGAAAAAACACATAATAACCAATGACTCCAGACCCAATATAGCACTGACCCAACTATAGAGCCACATGGAGCGAGGAAGGAAGGTAACAGGTCTTACCAGGACCATGCTTCCAATTCTACGAAGTCCGATTCGAATCCCATGAAGAAACCACAACCAGAACTTGCTACAAGAATTTAGTGCATAGGTCAAAAATAGTTTTAAAAAGTATTTTCTAGAACACCGAAGACCGTTAACACAAAAAAGTTTCAAAACTTACCTTTCTAACTTCACAGGGTTATCGATGGAAACAATGGCCAAGACAAGAAAAGATTTGTTCTTCAAGCCATCACGAGCAATGAAACACTATTGAACCAGAGCCTCAGCTCTTCCACCATTGTTTACATGTATTAAAGAAACTGAGTAACGTAGTGTAAAGACAACTGAGTACACTACAGAGGTGAATTAAACCCTTAGGGTTTATGAAAATACAAAGTGCTTACCAACTGGAGGCCATGAACCTTCACGTGGCCCTCATTAATGCCACCTAGTGTTTAATTTTTCAAACCCAAACTCCATAGTTTCAACCATCGAATATCACCTTCAGGCCATATTATATTCGTTATGCTTGTTATATCTTATGGTAGTCAAGCACATATTTCATTACTTAGGGATAGTTTGTTTTTCCCTTGGCTTAGTAGGTCCTTTGTTATTTTAGCCAGGATTTTTGTGTGTTACCAACACAAGGTAAGCTCTCCACTTCTAACACCTGCAAAAAAAAAATGTATGGTCTTGTGTTAACCCAAAAGCTAAGTAAGACGTGTAACAAAACTTTTTCCCTGGCATCTTAATAAGACTAACAAGTACTTTAAGGCTTATCTAGTAAACACAAGAACTAATTGTCAATTTTAAACATGACCTTCTTCTACATCTTGACAACAAGTAAAAGTTACAGTACAACTGTTTGATGCGTAGTTAAATATTGATGTAAACTAAGTGGCCATATTAAGTAGATGAAGTGATAAAACAAGTTAAATGTCAAATGCAGGGGTTAGCGAGGGTTTGTTTACTTTATCTATTTACAGTTAAATCTTCATATAAAAAAATTATTTTATGAATTTTTGGAGATGTTACATGTGGTATGTCACATCTCTGACCCTTCGACCGTGCAAGAGGACGCTAATAAACACCAAACATACGGGCATATAGCCCCCATGAACATTGACATACATACATATAGTGCTGAAGGATGATACTTAAAAGCATAAAACATATTACGAAGAATTAATCATTCATATACATAGCGGAAGAAAAAAAACATGCATTCATATTCAATTCAACATTCAACATGTATATCATCATTCATCAATGGTAAGTGTGATTGCAAACGTAAGTTAGGTAAGATTACTTATCTTATAGATAAATTGTTCCGCAACCAGCTACGTCGCTGCAACGTTCCACCCAACCATAGGCCGCATGCTCTTTAATCTCTCATCAACACTGCCACCCCTGAGCTGGGCATGATTCTCGAAGGAATAACGAACTAACAGGCTTACACATAGCCAAGGATAACAACACCACAAGAATACATAGTTCAGCCAATCCAACACAGTTGGGTTTATTAGGTGAACAACGGATCAGCCAAGCCAACCAAGTTGGGTTTATCAGGCCATTCAAGAGTTGGGGAAGGCTAAATGCTAAGCTAGTGTGCTCATTGAAGAGCTATAGACACCAAAACCAGAACCAAATTGACTTCTAGAACACCCACACACATCCAACACAAGGAAATCAGTCCTTTCTTTGCAACGCAATCCCTCAGACCCTGATCTTCCTTCTAGTGCTATTTAGGGGTTGTGGAGAAGAAATCCAACTCAATAGCTTCGTCTGTGTGGTTCTCAACCCACTAAGTTTATCAAGCACCTTAGGCCCCTCATTCACCTCTCCAATGCAGTCCGGGGAAAAAACCACTACATGCATACAACCAAACAACTATTCAAGCTTTAATAGGGGAAAACCACGCCTGAATCATGGTGGCAGACATACCGGATGGGTATGGACTTATTCTAAACTGAGACTGGTCTACAAGGTTAAAAGGGTATTTTGCTTCAGATTGGTCACATTTATGGTTGCCTCATAAAGGGGTCCCAAATCGGATCAAAATTTTAAGGGAGCCTTACATGAAGCACACTATCACTAAATTGGAAGAAGGAAATGAATCTGCAAATTCTGTTTTGGGGAATTATCTCACAGAGCTTGAACTAAGATATCACGCATCAGACAAAGCCAGTAGTATGACTGACACTCAGCCTGATCTCCTTCAATGTTCACATGCTGATGAGAGTGATTGTAAATTGGTAGACATAGTTTCTATTTCAAATGTAGCAGAATTAGATCACGGTTAGGTATTTCACATCTGCAATCAAGCCTAGCCCCTTGACTCATAATTTGAAATATTTTTAGGGGTGGGCATAGAACTGATCAGGTAGTGGTTGGTTCTCAATTTTTATTTTGATCTTTTGATTTGATGACCTTGTACATAAATAATTTGATGCAGTTTTACTTTGATTTACCGCTTTTGTTTCTGGTTATTTTGGTTTGTTTTTGAATAAAAGAGGCAAACTTTTGGTTGCATGGAAAGCATCAAGGTTCTCGATTAAATGAAATATTTGGGATAAGACTGTGCGTTTTTATTTTTAAATGATAGAATTTCTTCTAGTAAGTAGTTTTCCTAAATGGCTATGCACTCATTGAATTCCTGCTTAACCCCTGAAAATAAATTAGAATTAAGAGGTCTGGAATACTATTTCGAGGGTCCATCCATTTCACATCTACGATGTCTTAGGGAGTGATAGAAAAAGACCCACGGAAAAGAAATAAGGTAAACAATTTATTATATATAAATGATCCCATGCCATGATTTTAAAAGCCTAAAGGCTGTTAAGAGTCAAAACTCATAAAAGAAGCAATACATATCAAAACAAAGTATCGGAAATGTAAAAACAAATCTACCAAAAGTTCTTCTCCGTCCGTGAGCTAAAAAGTAAATACATCTCTCACACAAAAGGACATTATGGATAGAAGAGCCTGAATAAAATTTAGAAAGAAAGGCAGATGGAGGACTCAAAAGAACAAAATTTCAAAAAGGCACAAACTGCAATTGGCATGGGAATGAGGAACAAATGAATAGTTTTGTTTACCATATGTTACGATCCTGTGGTGTCCAAGCTAGAAACTACCCAAAGATAGAGGTAAAATAAAAATCACCTACTAAGCCTCAAAAGAGTTATCCGGACTTCTGAATATTTTGGGTGTTCCCATTTCTAAAGAATGGACTGTCATCAATGATTTAAATGCATGTGTTTGCCATCTTAGGAATACAAGCATCTAGAAGAATTCAACTTATGAGCTAAATGATTAAACAGTCTTTTACTGGGAAGAAGTTGATTCAGAAATCTGGGGTTCACCAGATAGTCACCAATTGTTGCAGCTACAACATTTTCCCAAAATTCAAAATTTTTTGGGGCCCTCCTTTTATTTCTTTTTTGCTCAGCTCCTTGGTTGTGTTTGATGTTTACACAAGGATTAATTTTATGCCAGAGATGTTTTACTATTTGAACTGATTTTTCCTTGCCATCGAAAGTGTTTGAGACTTTTGAGTCGGGTGTCTAGTTATTTGCATGCTCGCCGTTTCGGAAAAGAATGGGACATCAAGACCGATCCACAGGTTATTGGTCTTCGATGCGCTTCATTCATCAGCGGCTGTTTTAAGATCCTATCAGAACATTTGTCTCTATGTCTTCCACCGTTGCGGAGGAGTTATTGCGAAGATTCCCGAGGGTTGTATTATCCTTTTCCGATCCCCACCATTTTTTATTTGCAGATCTTTAGGCTTTCAGCTTTCGCTGTTGCAGCTTTGGAAGGCACTATTTTTTCGATGTAGTTTGATTTTGTTTTCTGCGTGACCGTTATTTTTGGCCGAAGTCATGTTTATTTTGTTTCGATTTTGATTGGTCTACGGAACTTGATTCCTTTATGGATTCCGTCGTTGCGGCTCTTCAACCAACTATTGGTCCGACGCCTTAGTTTGGCGAGCTTCGATGTAAGGTTTATTTCTTTCTTTTGCCGTTTCCATTACGGGTCTCCTAGCTGTTTCATCATCCGCCGTTGTGGAGGTGATGCTGACAGGATCGCCGACCCCGTAGCCGTTCTGCCTTCCGATTGTTTTACTTTTCTTGCCGATTATGGTTGACAACGACGTATATATTGGGGTCGGGGTTTTATTATTTTTTATTGTTATTTTCCCATGTTGTCATTATCGCTCGAGAAGACCAACACACTTGTTGTCGGTACCTCGTTCCTAAGTGGCTCCACCATGGAGGTTTGTGGTTTTTTCTCGACCAGTCGCAGCACATTGCCAGGTAAGCCCTTATGCCAATTTTACATTTCTGTTTGAATGGTCAAACTGATTCTGTCGCTCTCAATTTGCTCCTGTCTCGGCGGTTAGTGATTACCTAGGTTTCATTTTCAGCATGTATATATATCTAGGTAAATGGTCTGGGTGGCCCGGTGGGGGCTTTTTGTGTTTTTACTTGATTACATTCATGATGCGAGTGATTTTGAAGGCTGCACTCGACTCTTGGGGAAACTGGTGCAGACGACCATTACGCTATCCACACCAGTATCCTCCAATCTGCGAGTGGCTGTCCGGGGAGAGCATTTCATTGGTTTTCTTCCGAGATGTCGAGGTTTTGGTTGCACAGTTTGGTCACCCTCATTTTTGTGAACCAGGGTCGCAATGTGGAGGTTACTCCCTTAGGGTGAGATTGTTAAACTCAAACACAAACTACAGACCAATGTTAGGTTCAAAATGCATTATCTAGTTTGATTGTGATGCAAGTGTTTTTGCAGCAAGCAGCTTCCGCTTATTTTCTATGAGTTAAGAGCACTATCACAATGCAGTATCCTTCACTTGGGATTAGGCATCTTATTTTTCATGTAGCGATTTAGTTCGTAGCGCTGAGAGGGAAATTTTATTCATTGAGAAAGGCCATGATATTCTAAGTTGATTCTGCAAATATTGGTCGTGAGCTAGTTTTAGCCTTTTGATAGATTGTTTTTGTGTGGGAATACTTAGTTTGGGTATTGTTTGTTTATTTTCATAACTGCAATCATGTTTAACCTAGATGAGGTGAAATGCTCATACATTTTGTCTCCATTTTTTAATGTTATCGAGAATTGGCCCAACAGAACCTAAAAGGATTTTGTGTATGATAGGGAAATTATTCAGAATTCGAGATGTCTAAACAGCAGAAGAAGAAGGCTCCCATAGTAGAGGAGGAACCCGAGGTTGAAATCGTCAACAAAGTTGAATGCACTTATGAAGATACCAAATGCATAGTTGGTATGGAATCTAAATATAAATGGGGGGAATTATACAAATTAATAACACACCGGGAGGTACCTAACATAGGGTTTAAGGAGGAAACCATATATGCAAATATAGAGAGATCTACACTGATGAGAGTTGCTACCAGACCTAAGCTTTTTCCATGCTCAGAGGTGATTGGGTGGATTCTGCCCAGGGCAGATGTAACAACCATGATTTTGAAAAATGATGATAAACAGGGTTATGCTACTTATAGCTCTGGGTATGTATCACTGGTTTACCACTTACCAGAAGCACAAGTGTACCTGATTGAAGACTGGCTAAAGGAAATTAAGCTGGACCTAGTTGAGACACTGAATAGAATGCTGGTGCCTGGCAAGAACTTTAGGACTAGGTTGTCTGGGGAGTATGATACTGCCACTTTAAGGACCCCTTATAGGTTCATTGCCCTGATGTTGAATAGAATTTTTGGGAGGGCCCACGGTAAAAGCTTCAAGTTGGAGTGGGTGCCTATCATCTTCTATGTTGCAACACAGGGGACAATGTTCAACTGGGAAAACATTGTGTCCAATAGCCTCTTAGCTTGCATTGCTTCAGCATTAGGAGGGGTGTCCCAGAAGAGATCAGAGTTCTATATGAGCTCTATACTCATTGATTGCATACTATGCAACCAACCCTTCCCAAACCTGAGGTGTATCTGGGACCAAGAGAGAACACCAGTTTACTCAGCTTACAAGCCATTGTGGGCACACAAATACCATAGTCACTATGGAGGAGTGTGTGAGCACTTCATCACACCATTATATACATTGATTTTCTTGAAAGAGTGCAACTGCATGTCGGAGGAAGCAGGAAACAAAAATACTAAAACTGACAGGGGCAGTGACAGAGCAATCAACTTTCGATCCTGTAGAAGGTCAGGCTCAGGACTTGGGTAATCTTGATATTCAAGATCCTGAGGCAACTGCTGGCAGCACAATAGGACAGACTATGGTCCCCACCCTGAGTCTGATCCCTTTTGAGCAGAAAAAAGGGGAGGAGGTACCGGATTTCAACACTATTTTTTATGATAAGGAAATGAAAAGAACAGTGAAGAGGACCGAGAGAAAGGTCGAGACTAGGGGGAAATCGGGTAAAATGATAAATGATAAAACTGTGGTATATGGGATAGACAAGGACCCCATATTTACCATCAGGGATGGAGCTGCATCTATCGATGCTTCTGAGGACAATGTAGATCAAACATTGACTGATCTTGAATAGTCAAAGAAGTCTACTACCCAGCTAAAAGACACCCTAAGAAGAGAGAGGGAGGAAAGTAGCAGATTGAAAAGAAAGTTTGAAGACATACAACATGAAATAAAGTCTTCAAAAACCGAGCTCCAGTTCCTCCAAGTAGAGAAGAAATCTATGGAGGCTACCCAAGGAAGTCTGGAGAAATTGCAGCAGGAATGTCAAGGGTTAAGGATAGAAAAGGAGCAGCTGCTAGGAAAGATAGGGGAGTTGGAGCTACAGAAAGCTACTTTGGAGGAATCTGAGAGGAAATCTCAGGAGCATATTGCGGAACTTAAAGAACAGGTTGCCTCATTAACAGCATCTCTAGAAGAGGGCAGGGAACAACAAGTCAATATTTATCCTTTCAAGGAGCATGTTCTATCACAAAGGAGCAAGATGCACCAGCTGCAAATAGCCATAGAGGAAGAAAGGTGCAAGATCTTGCAGGTAGTCAATCGGTTGGAAGAGATTTTGGAAACCTCTTCATATTTTGTAGATAGATCGCAAGATATATTAGAAGTCCTGACAGGAAGGATGGAAAGATTAGAAGCGAATGAAGAAACCCCTGTAGATCTACCATCAAAAGATCAACAAGCCTTGAGGTAAGACTATGATTTACTGGAGTTTTCCATAAACACAGCCGAATAATTCAAGAAGGCTATCAAGAAGACAAAGGGGGCTTTTGCAGAGGCTTTTGATTACTTATAATCGTTGCCAGGTTGAAGCTGAGCAGAGAATGGATACCTTTCCAGAGCATAGCCTGTTTTTGGAGATGTTGCAAAGAAGATATTAGGAGGATGGACAAAGGATCCAGCACATCAAATCCTTAGACAAGCAGACCCTGAGGAATGAAATAGCTCATTCCGATGTTAGTGTGCAGTTGCTACAAGACCAACTTTGCCTGAGTGCAGCCATAATAGAAGTAATAAGAAATTAGGCTGCTAAATTTGAAATAAATATTCATTTCTTAGAACCTTCCGAGTTCGAAAGCATTTCCTCAGAGGCTTCAGCATGGAAGAAGTTTGTAAATGGTCAAGTGGGACCCTCCTCATAAGCGCTTTATTTGTTTTATTGTAATATACTGTAAATTCTATGGGCACTCAATGAAAGAAAAGTGTGGGAGGTGAAGAGTTGGGGAAGCCCAGGAGTCATGGATGGGCAGCCAAACAATTTTGTTCTTTTTGTATAAATATAGAATATTTAGATAAGAGATGGGACTTTTTCCCAGTTAGATTGGTGAAGACATATTGTAAGAGGAACTATTTCCTTTTGCAATAGATAATTACAGTTTGCCTGTTGGAGAAAGCTTGGTGGAATGTTCAAATGTTGTGCTATGGATTTGTTGAAGAGGAACTATTTCATTTTCAGCTTTGTGTCCATTAAATGTGAGATCATTCTAACTCTTTGAACCTATGTTCTTATATGAGCGTTCTCTGGTTTATTTTATGAAAATTTCCACTATGAGTAATGAATGTTGTTCATAAACAATTGGCTATCTGGTTGGAAAATATCTTTAATTGTTCATGTGTTTTGAAATAAGTATCAGCTATTTGTAATTTTTCATAATGCATGTACAAATACATTACTCATTAATAAATGATAATCTTGCTCCCTAGGGATAGGTTAGGTAGTTAGTTTTAATTTCTTTCCATGTGTGATTTAGATGCAAGAGAGTCTAAGACAAGAGGTAAGAACCTGCGCATCACATTGTGACCATTCCTTGCATTCTTAATCAATATGCATATTAGATAGGTACTTGCATGTCATACTTAAAACTAAAACACAAAAATATACACGATGGACTGGGCCACAACCGGTAAAGCCTTTTCTTTTTGTTACTTGACCTACGGTAGCCGGACCACAAACCGGACGGATTCCCTACACCAAATAGTCATGGGCTAGTTGGGAACGTTGACTAGGGAGAATCCCTTATTGTTGTTGCCTGCAAATTTCCAGGCCTCAACAGATACCTATGTTTTTCTCTTGGACAGCGGGGTCTTTCTCTTTTTTGGCAGGCTTGAAAGGGATATGATTATTATCAAAAATCTCTTCCAGGGGTACCAGACCCTGAGGTATATAATTGCTGGGTAATTGGACAATATTATGAGCAGCTACTTTATCTTTCAACTTGAGCTATTGGGATTCTTCCATGTTTAGGTTTTCTTGATCTATATGCATATCATAGAATTCATCTACTAGTTGAAGGAATTTACTAAGCTCATCATCATTATCAAACAACTTCCAAAATTTTACATTATCTGGTAGGGAAGGTTTGTACTTGACCTGAACAACATAGCTGAGCTTAGGAGGTAAAGGAGGAACAAACAGACTTGCAGAGACAACCAGGGAATCAACCCTAGGTATATATGACAGTTCAAAAAACATAAAGGAGTCTCTAAGTTTCCATACCTCGTCCCTTTAGGCCTTTATGTAGGAATATATTAAACCCACTCACAACTTAGGATAAAATAATTAATCATTATTTGATTAATTATTCACCCACTAGCTTAATTAGTTGGCATCCACTTGCACCTTAAAGTCAATAAATGCCATCTATATCCTAGGAATGATTTATTTCCAATTCTGGGTTGATCTTGACCACCTTTTGACCATCCAGAATTAGTATACAGGACTTTACAGCAGATTCTTCTTTATTTTGCTTTTTCTGCTTTTCCTGCTTTTCAATGGATAAGATAAAAGCTAGGAAACTAGAAAACTGGGAGCTTTTGTTTTCAACCCATCCTCCATTAGTTTTTCTCCATTTTCTAGGATTAGCATGTTATTTCCATCTCCTTGACAAATCACTCATGCTTTTTCCAACTCGTGAGGTCCTTGATAGATTTGGTAGGTGCTTTAGCCACCTATGGGGGTTTGCTATATTTTGGTAAGTCAGCCTTTTTGAGATTTATGATTTGTTTCCATACAATTCGATTTTCCTATGAGGGATGTACTATTTATGTACACTATTATTCATAATTATTCAATGGAAGGATACACACCAATATTCATCTCTTCATTCATGTGATTCAGTCTCTTTTCTTCTCTCTATTTTTCCTATGTATGCTTGTGAGAATTCTTAGTAGCAAGATATATTTCCTGTGATTCCTTTTAGCATCATTGCACATAGCATTGATCTATTATTTCTACACTTTAGTCTTACATTTTTTTCTTGAAGGGTGTTGTTGGCTTGCTCTATGATAAGGTCAGCATCTCCAAAGATTCGCATGCACATGATCCCCATTTCCTTGGAAGCTTTAACTCCTAGCAGCAAGGCTTCATATTATGCTATATTGTTAGTGGTTTTAAATTCAAGCTTATAAGATAGATGAATATTCTCTTTGGATGGAGAGATCAATACTACACCTGTACCTGCTGAGTTTTGAGTGTTAGCCCCATCAAAATACATGTTCCAGACTATTGTGGTCACTTCTTCGGGCTGCTGATAGGTGGGCTTGGTAAGATGGACTGGTGTTTGCTGAGAATCATCTATTTGAAGAATGCATAACCCAAAATCAGTGTCTACTGCATAAATGGGGTGGTTCACTGAATTCCTTTCATTGCTTATGATGTAGGAAAGCTGATTCTCTCTGTAAAGCTTCTTGGTCTCCCCTCCAAACATTGGGATTGTAGCATATGTAAGGTCCATATGAAGGGTGCCATCTATCCTTTTACTCCATGATTGAGATAACAAGAGACCAAATTTAGGAGGTATATCAGCCACTACAATGCCCATCATGATGCTTTTTGAAGGTAGCTGAGATAGGTTTACAACAAGGTCTTTGATGAGGCCCAAGCACTTGACCTTTCTAGAGTCAAAGGAGAACAAATCATGGTAGGGGTTTGTAATGCTGAGACCAAGCTCATCCATCAAAGCTTTTGGAATTAGGTTATGGGAAGCTCCTGAGTCCAGTAGATAGTTACGAAGGACTTTATCATGGATATTTAAGGATATGTAGAAATGTGGGAATGAATCCTTTAGGTATTTGATCATAGGGCCTAGGGTTACAATAGGTTTATCATCTTGTAGATTGACAAAGTCAGTATCAATATGTATCTTTAGCTGAAGAGAATTCAGTATGGAAGATTTGAATGTTTCATTTTTCATTAGCTCAATTAATGGGAAAGGGATCTTCAATTTCTAAATCTCTGACTCAAGGTTGAAAGAATAATGCAGTATATCAGGAAACCTTACCTCATGTACTGGAGATTTGAGTTGGACATGATCAGGGCTTGATGAAGCTGCTGGTTTTTGCAATGGATTGGGAATGACAACCATTTTCTTCAGTAAAATAGTAGCCTTCTTAGTTGGTGTAGCAGGCTGCTTGATAGGAACGTCATTCTTCTTAAGGGGAGAAACCAGCCTGGACTTCATATTATACCCTCCTTAACCATATGCCTGATATACTGCTTCTTCAGTAATCTGCTCATCAATTAGGGCTTCCTCATATTCTTTCTATGTGAGAAAAGAATAGTCAACTTCATCTTCCATGCATTGGATGTTGTCTTCAGCCTCTCCTTCTTCCTTAATGAACTATGGTTCTTCTTTTAGTAAAGCATTTTGAAAAGGAGCTATGCTTGTCTAATATTCCCCTTGATTCCTTTCCCTTCAGAGGATCTGAATTGGGGGGTTGCCTCTTCTATAAGGGACAAAATTAGGGTTTCAGGGAACAAAATCACTTGGCCCTTTATCCCTCATAGGTATCTTCCCTCAGTCCTTTAGCTTAGACATTTCAGCAGTCAAGTTATCTAACAATTTGGTAATTTTGTCAATCTTGTTCTCTAATGAAGAATCCCCAAGAGGGTCTACTGGATGCTTCTTCCTATCTATATTTCCTTTGACCTTCTAAGATGGCACAATGTTAGATTCTACCTCTAGGGAAGCATCCTGCATGAGTGATAAGGAGGCATACCTCCTTTCTTTGAGAAGCAGGAAGAAATCAGAGTCAAAGGAATTTGCATAAGTTATCTTGGCCGAGGCATCAGTGGGCTTGATTTCAATGGGGATCTTGCTGTACATATTGTTGAACCTCTTGGTGAAGTTGGAGATAGACTCCCCATTCTCTCTTTTCAAGTTACTAAACTTGGTGATATAATAGAGGTGGTCTCTCCTCTTTCCCCAATGCTTTAGAAAGATTTCATCAAGGGCTTCAATGCCTACTACTGATCCAGCAGGAAGTTCTTTGAACCATTTCCTATCCTAACCATCTAGGATTTGTACAAAAACCCTAGTCCTCACATCTTCCTATTCTATATTAATGTTCTTAGCATAACTGTAGAATGCCTCTAGATGTTCTTTAGCTGTGAAATCTCCCTCTCCTGTGAATTTAGGCATGTACTTGAGATAGTCTCCAATGGGCATTGTTAACCCAAAAATATCCCACACAGCTCTCAATGGCCTACACCACCCAAGGACACCATCTCACAACACTCATTTCACTCCATAAGACCTTCCATTTGACCCCCACACCTCCAAAAGAGCCCAAAATAGCCCCCTAGGAGCTAAAGCCCTAAAAAAGGGGCTAAAACCCTAAAAGGGGCTAAAGGCCCAAAAAAGGGGCTAAAGCCTTTACCAAGGGCTTAAAACCCTAAAATCCCTTGGAAAAACTATAAAACAAGGGTGGGGGTTCACTCTCAAAACACTCCTCACTTGCCTATTATTATGCTACCCGTGGATGCTTTGAGACCTCTTGCTCTCAAACCACCCACTCTCCCTCTCCTCCATCTCCATCTCATCAAGCCATTGCTTCCCAACCAAGAGAGAGGTGCTCCCATGAGCTAGGGCATGGTGGCCCAATTTCCACCTAAGTGAGGTATAATTTCTGTTCATGTTTATTTATTTGTTTTGCTTTCTAACCCTCACTTCTATTTGTAGGTTTTTCATTAAAAATTGTTTGCAGGTTTTCTCCATTGTAGATTAGGTTTATTTTGCAGGTTTTGGAGGTGGAACCCTAACCTACTGTGTGTAGAGGGGTTCAACAGTGCTCCATCTCTTCTTCTTTATTTTCTGTCATTAGCTATTAGATCTAGTTTACAATAGTGCTCCATTTGCTTATGTTCTTACTTAGATTAGCTTAGTTTAAATTTGCAGTTCTGTTTATTTGCATTTCCATTTTGTTTTTGAATGTTTTCAAAGGGTAGGAATATACCCTTGTGCTCTATAGGCACAAGGGTGCCATTCTTGCCCCTGTAGTGAGGAGAAATTCTCACCCCAGCTTTGGCAACTCCACTGGGTCGATCCCACAGGATCCTTGGGCCAAAAATTTCAAGTTTTCAAGTTTTTTCCATTTTACCCTAGTTTTCAGAAATTTTAGGTTAGATATATTTAAATATTCTTTGTTTCCTATTTTAGTCAATGGAGAATCCTCTGCTAGGCTGAGTCAAGTCAGATTGACCCCAGTACCAGTTACCGCCAGCCAGATCTGACCCTGCATCACCAAAAACCCCCTTTCCAAAGTAGGTCGCTCTTATCGAGGGAAAAGGTGAGACTGGGGCACACTTAATTGGCCAATAGGTGTGCCCAGGGTGCAATTAATCCTCAAACAGGCATGAATTCATCCCAGAAGCTCAAGTTGCAGCTGTTTTCACATTTTGTGCGACCCCCTCGCTCATTTCTGGAAAAATCTCGCGGCCCCCTCGCGGGATTTGGTCAGAAATGTGTGGCCTATCACACAGAAGTTGTATTTAAGTTTAATTAATAGTAATTTTCAATTTTAGAGGACTGCTAGTGTGGCCTATTCGACTCTGTCCACCATTGCAGGTCTCTTTTATTTCTAGTTTTCATTTTCTGCAAATCAATCCATGAATAATGTGTATATGCTAAATCAATCATTAAGGCTTAATAAAATGAATTAGTCTAACTAAAAGTAAATTAAAAATAACCATGTTGATGCCCCCTTCCTCCTCTACCCAGTCATCACCCTCCGGGGTATTCTGGGATATGACGAAGGGTAAGCTCGTATATATCTAGGCACTCCATGGTATTTTTCCCAAACCACTAAAACCAGGTGACCTGGAAGGTAGAGGGGGTAGAGAAGGAGGGCTTCTCATGGTGCTAAGCATCCTCCCTGTTGACCAACCTAGCAGTTGGGAGGTGACTTGAGGATCTACGGATGTGCTTAGTCCCTTTGTGTTGAGAGCCTAACACCTTCTCTTGGTTGAAGAAGAATATCACTGAGAGGTAGAAATTTAGTTAGGCCAACAATTCAGGGTAAATCACCATACTTTCTTACAAATTTCTGTTTATGTTTTCATACAAAACCATGATATGAACTTTACCATGAATTCATAAACCATATTACAAACCAAATACTAGAACAAACAAGAAAACCAACACACCATACCAAATAATTAACCCAACTCAGTTCATGACGCTGAGTAAGCCTTAAAATTTACCAAAATTACACTAAGTTCAATCAACTCTGTAGTCTTTGAGGACATAAGTCCCTAACTGCTTCAATTGTTCGAAGTACTCGGGATTTGTCCAGAAACTCATTGTGAGGAGTACCACAGGAACCCCAAAGTAGCTAGCCGCTGAGAGGAATTGCCAAGCGAAACAGGAAACGACCCCTTCCGATTGAGTAGAAACACCCGTGAGGAACAAGCCAAGTGCTGTCTTTTGGTAGTCTTGGTGGCCGAGAGACCACCTTCAGCCAATAGGAAGCCATTGAAAATGGGGTCCAAATCTCATACTGACCAGTTTCATACACCAAAGTGAACACAATTGATCCTCCACGATCTTCCTCATGCCTAAGAGGTGAACCACCACCATTTGGAACACTCAGCCAGCACCGTCGTAGCCATTCTTAATGATCTCCCACACGATCAGAGGGCCACACAGCCCTTGATTCTGATTAAGACCCATATCAGTCTGAACCAGACCTCCACACTGCACCATCAAGCCCCATGGCTAGTGCAAATCCAGATCCATTTTTCGGCCTAACCTTAGTAAGTGGACCCATGTCCACATCACAACCTGTCACCCACAACTTGGAAAGTGGTCCAACCACAGTCATGTAGACTATCATTAGCCAATTTCCACCACCCATAGTGGTAACACATAGGGGCAGTGGCCCCTCCACACACGTTGTCCCCCCTGCCACATAAGGGGGCAGTGCACCGACCACCCACATTGCCCCTATCGCCATACATGGGGGCAATGCCCCCGCTACCCATACCATCCCACCCACAACAGTTGGGGGCATTGGCCCATCCACCATGGTGCCACCACAAGCACCCCCAGCCATGCAGATGCATTATGCACCTGGAAACCCCACCCCCATTGTGGCCCCATCCCACATCAACTTGGGGTCAAATATGCCCTTCATGGCTCATCTGAACTTGCCTAACTTGGCCACATTAATGAATGAACCCATCCGCCACCAAGATTTCTGGCCACCCATGCCAACTAAGCTGCCATCAGACATCCCAAAGTTTGAAGGCAAAGCCGGGGAATGTCCCCAAAATCATATAATGACATTCCGTCTATGGTGCTCATCCAACAGCATCATAGATGAACCCATCAAGCTGAGGCTATTCCAACACACCCTTATAGGTGTCTTGGCCAAATGGTACATTGAGCTGCCACAATCCAAGTACCCCGACTTCAACTCCCTAGCCTTCATGTTCCTATAGTATTTCCAACTCCCTGTCAAATATGACGAGGGGGTGGAGATCCTGCTATCCTGTCGCCAAAACACTGCCACTCACATCACTGATCATATCCATGAGTGGCGGCAGCACTGTAGCTTGTGTAAGATCCAACTTGATGATAGGATCTTCTTGGATTGATTCCTCAAGAATTTTCTCCCACCCATCTCAAAGGACGTCGCATCTGAATGTCCCCAATCTGAAGAAGAGGCCATACTGAAGGCCCAACAATTTGACCTCATTTATGCCCAGTTTGGATACCTGTACATTGTCATCCCAGACACTCCCCATTCGAGTACCTCCTACCGCAACGCACCGGGGGCATCCCACGTAGTGGATGGCATCATAGGGTCAGTCTCCCAACAACCACAGCCTCGACCGACACCATCTTCCATGGCACTGCAACCAAGCAACACTGCTAATGTTGCTTATCAAAACTAAGCTCCGGACTATACTAGAATGATGTCCCAGTCCAGAGCAACAACCTCTTATGCACAACCTACACCATCACAGTAGGCTAAAGCCATGGCTTGGACAACACAATAGTACGTGGGTAAAATTCCCACATTCATGGCACCACAACCCCCACAAATATACTATGCACCACTAGTGCAACAAGTTCAAGACATCGCCCCCGCTCCACGCGCTCCACCCGCTCCCTTGGGACAAGTCTTCGCACAACAAAACCATCCCAACCAGCCTGCCCCCAACAATCAACAAGGACAAGCTAGAAACAATAAGCCCCGCAACCAAGGAAACAACCAACTGTAGGGAGGTGGTCAGCAACCAAACCCTCCCAATAATGGCACGGCTAACCGGCCAGCCCAAAACCCCCCATGAAAAAATCCACCAAGACGCAATGCACCATTGTGCACAAACCAACCATGTACACTCTGTGATGTCTATGGGCATTACACGTTTGAGTGTCCCCTCATGGCTCGTGCTAAGCAGGCCATTCAAAATGAGGCCCAACAAGCTGCCAATGCCCCCACTCAAGACCAACCCAACCAGGCACCACAAGCACCTCCTCCCATGGTGCTTCAAAAATCACTACTAGTCCAAGGATTGGTGGCAACTGCTCCCCCTCCCTAGGCCAAATCCCAACACTCTGGGGGCACCGCCCATGACCGAAGCATGTGTTAACCACCTAATGACCATGAGCACTGAAGAGGTCAACTTATAGACTAGACAAAATTAGTACGGTACCACCACTGAACCTGCCAACTCATTAGTAACATCCATGTCTAAGACAACCAACCTACCTCTCCAGTTACCCCCATTCCTGCACCCCCCCATATGCAGAATTGCCAATAACGCCACAGCTAGAGCTGCAGTCAGCTATAGAATTGTGGACGATTTGGCCCAAACACCAACCTCCATGTCCACTCTTAAGGTACTTAAAACATGCCCAACATAGCGGAAATCCTTATTAGCTGCTCCAAGGGCAGTAGACCCCTCCGATTCCAAGCTAATCACATTTGACATAGAGAACAAAGAGCCACGCATGCCCTCCACTATCACCTTCCAAATCTCAGTATCCATCCAAAACTTGGTTGTGCACCTATGCATAGTGGATGAAGGGGCATCCACGTGTGTCATGTCTACCTTGGTTTGGAAGAAGTTTGGATCACCAATTCTACAACCGTCCTCCATGACTCTGCGGGCTTATGATGGACACCCGACTAAAGCCCAAGGAATCCTCCCCCATGTCCCCATCACATTATCCAGGAAGATAGTCATGATCGACATCGAGGTCGTCAATGCTCAAATGGATTACAACCTCCTCCTTGGGAGGAGTTACATGTACACCATGCGAGCCGTCATGTCAACTGTCTTCCGCCTCATGATGTTCCCCCATGAAGGGAATATTGTGACAGTTGACTAGCTCACCTACCATGATTTGCAAGGGTTAACAATGCCTACCAACCTTATCCCTACCATCACCACCACCGAGCCGCAAGGGGCGATCGCACATGCTAACGTCATCCCTGCAACCAACACTGTGGTTGAAAACACACTAGCCTTCCCATCGCTGAGTGTGGGCCCTAGGTTGTTTACCGATCCCACCATGATGGCTCCTTTCTCGTTGGTGTCACCACCACTAACACAAAATAAAATTGTGGACTTTTGCATGGTCTCATCAAGCACTACTGTACCCAAACAACAACCGCAACCGCATCCCAAACCACAACCACAATAGCATCCATAGCCGCAATGCCAACAGCAGCCACAACATCACCCACAGCAGCAGCATTACGCACAGCCACAACCACAACCTCACCCCCACATGCAACCAGCTGGGAGTTATGTGGGCTCATATCCGGTCCATACAATTCCCTTCCTCTTTCCCCCACCTAGTGTCATGAGCAAGCCAGTCATGGCCACCTTAAGCCTACCCAACTTTACATTGGGGATCCTAGTGTGGTATCTGGATCCACCAGCTCAACCAGCAATGCCCCAAGTTGTGTTAACTCCAATGCAACCTATTGTGGTTGAGTCTCACCCCCCACGCGGTCCGCATAAGCCAATCGCTACACCCACACCTGCACCACCCCAACCCAAAAGGGCCAGGGGAAAGAACACCAAAGCCACCGCAAAACCACGACAAGTCCCACCTTATGCCATTTGTGAACAATAGGGCCATTCAACTCAGAATTGTCCTGAAATCCCAGTAATCTGTGCACATCTGGATGCCATGGATACGAACGAAAACATCCCTATGGTTGAAATCCCAACCGCGCCAATAGTCAAGAACAAGGCATTGAGGACAAACCATGCTTGTGTCCTTTGTGGCCTGTATGGACACTACTCCCACCATTCCCAAGACCTGCCTGAATTTTGAATGGCTCTCGCTGACCTCCATCACCATTCCCATGATTCTGAGATCACCTTGATTGAAGAATTTCACCCACCACCTCCTTCATCCAACACCATGTCCATTTACATGATGTCTAGTTCCCCCGACCAGCTCATCCCCATCTCCAATGACGGTCCATCAGACCTGTCACTTCATTGCTTCAACAATGATGAGGAGATACTTGAAGCTCTGACCGCTCCATAATACCCATGGGATGACATGCACCATCACTCGTTCTTCCTCTCGGAAGAGCTGGTGTCACAGTCCAACTAGTTTTTTGTGGAGACCAAATATTTCATCCATGGGAAGGTTAACTAGTCCAAGAACCCAATCCCAGCACCCAATTCCTTTGAAGAAGGGAACATGGTGAACATTTCACCAACAATTAAAATTGACATCTCAACCAACTCTGAGATCATTGAAGAAATCATGCTGGGGGCATCTTGCTTCCCCGAAGAGATCGATGCCTACACCACTCTCTTCCAAGAATTCAGTGATATCTTCGCCTAGTCATACACTGAAATGCCCGGCTTAGATCCATCCATCATGGAACACCACATCGACACATGGCCTGATGTGGCACCCGTCCGCCAGAAGCAATGGCCCATCCATCCATCCAAAGTGGCTACGGTGAAAGCCGAGATAGAGAAGCTGCACACAGTCGGCTTCATTTATCCCATTGCATACACAACTTGGGTTTCTAATCCTATTTCCATGAATAAAAAATAGGGTACCATTCATGTTTGCATAGAATTCTACGATCTTAATGGGGCATGTCCCAAAGACAACATCCCCACACTGTTCATCGACCAGATCATCGATGCATGCACCAGACATGAATCCTTTTCCTTCATGGATGGATTTTCCGAATACAACCAAATCCAAATATGGAAAGAAGATCATTACAAAACACCATTCACAACCCCATGGGGCACATTTGTCTACCGAGTCATGCCCTTTGGCCTCAAAAATGCTGGAGCCACCTTCCAGCATGCCATGACATATTGTTTCCACAATTTAATTCACATCATCTTGGTCTACTTGGACGATCTCACCACTCGATCACGAAAACAAGCACAACATATAGATGACTTCTGGCAAGTCTTTTTACGTTGCCACAAGTACAACATCTACCTAAACCCCCTCAAGTGCATTTTTTGTGTCCCAGTAGGATGGTTATTTGGATTTATCGTCTCCCACAAAGGCATAACGGTAGATCCCCTCAAATTTCAGGCCATCCTTGATCTTCCTCCCCAAAGAATTCAGCACCAACTACAAAGCCTATAAGGCAAGGCCAACTTCCTTTGCTGCTTTGTGCTAGAGTATGCAACAAAATCCTATGGATTCATCCACTTGCTCCGCACAAAAATCCCCTTTGTTTGGGATCAGCAAGCACAAGAATTGTTTGAGGCACTCAAACAAATGCTGGCTTCTGCACCATTACTCTCACCACCAGATTTCACTCGAGACTTCATCCTTTATGTGTCGGCCTCATAAAAGGCCATTGCTAGAGTCTTGGTCCAAGAAGATGATGCTCACAAAGAGCACGTGATTTACTACATTAGTCAAAAGCTAACAAGACCCCCATTACAATATTCACCCAAGGAAAAACTAGCCCTAGCCATCATCTTCTTGGCTAAAAAATTGCACCACTACATCATTGCCAACCATACTAGAGTAGTGGCTGATTCAAACCCAATGTGGCACCTCTTAAGCTGCCCCCTTCTACAAGGTCGAGCAGCCAAGTGGGTAGTTGTCCTCCAAGAGTTTGACCTAGAGTTTGTGTCCCCAAAAAGCACGAAGGCACTCGCACTGGACACACTCATGACCAATCTGCCCCCATTAACTACATCATCACCCTCAACAGATGATCTCCTTGATGAATTCCTATTCATCATATCGACTGACGACCCATGGTATGGAGACATCCTTCTTTATTTACGAACGCAAAAGTTCCCAGTGCACTTCAACCGTGAGGATAGGCAACGCATCCGACATCAAGCCATTTGCCACTTGCTAATTGGAGATGTTTTGTATCGCCAAGGAATTGATACCATCCTACGCCGTCGCCTCACCCGTGACGAGGCCGAGACCATCCTCAACGACAGTCATAGCTGAGCCTGTGGTGGTCACCTTTCAGGCCTACCAACTTCCCAAAATATTCTATGCGCCGGCTATTTCTGGCCCTCCATCTTTTCTTATTGCATAAAGGCAGTCAAACATTGCTGCAGCTGTCAGCTTTTTGCCCCAAAGGCAAGAACCCCCCCCCCACACCATTACTCCCCATAGTCATAGTCGGGCGTTTCTACAAATAGGCATTCGAATTCATGACAATCAACCCCGTTTCAGCTAATGGTCACAAATACATCATCGTGGTAGTTGATTACTTCACCAAGTGGGCCAAAGCCATGCCCACATTCGATTGCAAAGCTGAAACTGCAGCACATTTCTTCTTCAACCATGTCATTACACAGTTTGGTGTCCCCAAACAATTAGTCTCCAACCATGGGGCACACTTCGAAGACGTCATATGAGCTGAATTATCAACCATGTTGAAATTCAAACACCAGTACTCCTCTTCCTACTACCCTCAAGGCAATGGCCAAGTTGAAGCAGTCAACAAAATCATCAAAAAAATGCTTCAATGGTTGGTAGGAAATCACAAAACCAACTGGGATCACATGATATTCTCTGCCCTATGGGCTTATCGCACATCCACAAAAACCACAACCGGTTTCACCCCTTTCCGCCTAGTACATGGCATTGAATCAGTGCTACCTATAAATCCCATCTCTCTGCCTCGCAGTGGAACTCCTTCTTGATACTTCACCTTTAGAAGAACGACTCCTCCAACTTGAGCAAACCATAGAAGACCGTCGAGCCGCCCTCCAAGCCATTGAAGTAGCAAAAACCTGGTCAAAGATTCAATATGACTCCCATGTCCACCCTCGCACCTTCAGCGAAGGTGATATGGTCCTCGATCTATGACCAACCCAATGATAAATTTAGCAAAGGCAAGTTCGAATCAATGTGGTATGGCCCATACTTCGTCCAACATTGACTCAAAAAATGGGCATACACACTCATTGACTCTGATGGACAACTCTTGGAGAACCCCCGCAATAGGCTCTACCTCAAGAAATTTTATGCTTAACATCACCAATGAGTCACTTCATTTTTTTTCCTTGTTTTTCAATGTTTTTTAGCAAAAATCAAAGGCAACACCATCAGTTGCTAGTCAAAAGTCACTCGAAACCTGTTCGAGACACCTCTCACACCTCCGAGATCAAATTTCCATTTCCTTATGAGACCATTGTCTCATGTTTAATAGGTAAATTTCAGGAACATTTCCCACAAGTCACCTCGATTCACGAGCCATGGCATGACGATGTGAGTGTCTACGGACCAGTACTCATATCACACTGCCCAGTCACAACTCATGCGAGCAATCGGGCCGTCACCCATTAAGGATTGTACTATACTTTTATTTTTGTATTTATAATTGTCTTTTTTTCACCGCACCTTCAGCGGACATCTGGACCATCGTCCATAAAAGCCTTTGTTTTTCTTCCATATATTTGACATAGAAGTGTCATCGGGCCGCTACCCATTAAGAAATGTAATTTAAGCTTTTATTTTGTAGATTGTCTTTTCCTTTTACTGCACCTTACGCGGACCTCTGGACAATTGTCCACAAAATGATTTCTTTCCTTGCAAGTATTTGGCATATAAATTCCTCCAGACTTGTACTCACATCGCATGTAGTCAAGTTTGTCCACCATAACACACACACATGCTATCCTGACCTCTGTCCAAGAGCCACCTTAGTTTACTTGCCTCTGCCGTACCGACTCGCAGGCCTCTGCCACAATCTATTGGTATGTTTGAGAGGCTTCTACTCCGTCCTTATTGTGTGGATGACCTTTGGACCTCTATCCACCATCCCGACATGGGGCACCACTCGTGCCACTGCAGTTGGTTGACCACCTTGGAGTTTCATTTAATCTCTTTTCTGACTCCTTAAAAGAATGAGAAGATTGCCAAGCACAATTGCTTCCTTTCCCACTCGCTAAAGTATAGGAAAGGGCGTCTACATTGTCTTGTTTACCTCATTTTGCGGACCATGTAGACCACCTCATGAAAAGGACCTCCTTGGCACACTCAAGCCAAGAATGTTCCCCTCTGCATACTTTTGTGCTTTCTCGGGCAGAGGGGCCATACTTGATGAAAAAGCTCACCACCGGTTGTCATTAAGCTCTTTTCCAGCCGTCTCAACAAGACAAGATTGTCGAGCAAACTTGGTTTTGTTCATGCTCATAGGAGTATTTTAATGACCATCCAGTCAGTATAGGTTTAACTGTTTTTGGCCTGACTGAACTACCAACGGTAGAGAAGTCTCTCATCCCCTCTAGGATGGGTGAGCTCTCCTGTGTATATTTTTATCCTTCTTTTAGGCACGGGAGACTACCAATGAAAAAGAGTCCCCACTGGAGTCTTCTTCGTGCTTTTAGACTCTCTAAAATTGAAAGCACCATCGAGCACTTACCTTCTTGGGCTCGCCAAAAATCCACGAGATCGTACCACAAGGGTGTCCCTAGACACCACCCCAAAGAAAACAGTTTGGCATCATCCCCACATTGGGTCGCCTTTGTTCAGAGTACTCTACAATGCATCTTCCTTGGATCCCATTAGTATTAAAAGTTTCCTCCACCTTCAAGTATTTCCCATCTGTAGCGACATTCCTGGTATTATAGCTGTGATCCCATTCCCATGAGTTAAGTTTCATTTGCTACCTGGTCTTCCCTGCCTTCATACTTTGAACAAAGGAAGTTTGATTCTCCCACTCCCCCCCATCCCTGTTCAATTTTTTCCCTTCCCTCCCCTCCCCCCCAATTTAGTGAGTCATTCCGCAGATTGCTTCACACCTTTCAGTTATCCCTCACGCTCCTGGTCAAGGAAACATCATTTCCTTTACTAGGCCCGGTAGGTCTCCCTTTGTCGACACCAACACACATATTCCAGAGGATAGACCCAGAGGTCCCTGTACCTTGGTTTCATTAACATCATTGATGAGTTCCTTGGACCACTTGAGAGGAGTCCTTAGCGCCTCTTGGGATGGTTGTCTCTCACGTGCTCTACTTCAACTCCATCATCACACCGTTGAGATTCGTACAGGGTTTGTTCTGCACAATACTTGGTTGAAGACCCCGGATGTCACCGGACTCTAGCACATTGGTGATTCCACTTGAGGGACCTAAATAGGTTATGTCCCTTGTGATTTCTGTGTTGCATTGGAGATAGTGATCATAACCCCCAGCAGTGCTTCGATATACCTTTATGATTGATGCAGCATACTTGTACCATAAAGAATCTAACTCTCAATCAGCGAGTCCATACAACTATATACCATTCTAGATCCAGCAGACCATCAGTCATGAAGATGTAGCATTCCATGAGAATGCCATGGGTCCAAAGTACCAGATCAGTAGCAACCATCATTGTAACATTAGTTGTATATGATCGACTCTTGTATTTTAGAGCATATATCAAATGGTTCTTTTGACATTGTCATGAGCATGGGAATGTCTGCTTTGTCCATATACATGTCACACATTTGTTGTATCTCACCCATTGATGGGAACCAAATTAATAAAAAACCAAAAGCCACCATGCCCCAACCCCAGAAGCACCACCTCTCGACAGCAATTCCTATGATGTCCGTCGGCCATACATTGAGCTCCTGCCCTTACACATCAGGGAGAAATCTATTAACCCAAAAATCCCCCACATAGCTCTCAATGGCCTACACCACCCAAGGACACCATCTCACAACACTCATTTCACTCTATAAGAACTTCGATTTGAACCCCACACCTCCAAAAGAGCCCAAGGATGAAGAAAAGGGCTAAAACCCCCCAAAAAGAGCCCAAAATAGCCGCCTAGGAGCTAAAGCCCTAAAAAAGAGGCTAAAACTTTAAAATGGTCTAAAGTTAGGGCGAAAGAGGCTAAAGGCCCCAAAAAGGGGCTAAATCCTTGACCAAGGGCTTGAAACCCTAAAATCCCTTGGAAAAACTATAAAAGGAGGGTGGGGGGTCACTCTCAAAACACTCCTCACTTACCTATTGTTATGTTTCTCATGGATGCTTTGAGACCTCTTGCTCTCAAACCACCCACTCTCCCTCTCCTCCATCTCCATCTCATCAAGCCATTGCTTCCCAACCAAGAGAGAGGTGCTCCCATGAGCTAGGGCATGGTGGCCCAATTTCCACCTAAGTGAGGTATAATTTCTGTTCATGTTTATTTATTTGTTTTGCTTTCTAACCCTCACTTCTATTTGCAGGCTTTTCATTAACAAATTTTTTTCTCCATTGTAGCTTAGGTTTATTTTGCAGGTTTTTGGAGGCGGAACCCTAACCTACTGTGTGCAGAGGGGTTCAACAGTGCTCCATCTCCTCTTCTTTATTTTTTGTCATTAGCTATTAGATCTAGTTTACAATAGTGCTCCATTTGCTTATGTTCTTGCTTATATTAGCTTAGTTTCAATTCCCAGTTCTGTTTATTTGCATTTCCATTCCATTTTTTATTGTTTTCAAAGGGTAGGAACCTACCCTTGTGCTCTATAGGCACAAGGGTGCCATTTCCATTTTGGTTAGAGGGGCAACCATATTGGAAATGGGTATGGAAAGGGTGGAGGAAGGTAGTATCTGAAAAGGTGATGGTGGTAAACTTATCCTAGTGGAGTCAACAGGGATTGGATCTTCACAAGCAACAGTGCTTGAAGATGCCCAAACCCTAAAATTTTCTGATGTATTCATAAATTCCTGAGAATTAAGTGTTTCAACAAAAGAGATAATAGAAGAAATATTTCTTGAAATACCGATGTAGTTTCCTTTGCAGCATTGTTGGTCTGCCTTAGTGAAGCCCTAACTCTTCTCAGAATCTCTTCTGGATCTGAAACCGATGTTGCTGGTGGCCCTTGAGGGTTTGCTCTAGTACTTGGTCTTCTTGAAGCCACCTTATTTCAATGGAGTCACCATATAGAAGATTACAACCAGAATAGTGTCCAAAATTTGTCTATCATCAAAGCAGGGTCTATGTTGTCTCCCAGGGAAACTGAGCTTTAGTCTCCTCTCCTCGGCAATGGTGCCAATTTGTTATCACTCCAGGAAACTCCTCCAGGTTGTAGCTCGAGGATGCCTAGTAACTTAAATGTTTTGATGTTTTTTCTAAGTGGATCAAGTCAGGTAACTTATAGAACCTCACACTCTCAAGACATGGGTGAAACTCAATTAGGGATAAGGCTTCTAACTACCACTGTTCAGAGGTTTGATAATATGGTACAGTGATGGAGAACTTATCATGCTGGTAGATTCATATATAAAACAAATATATATAAATGGCTGATCATAACAAGGAAGGTACTTATAATTCAAATCATCAATATGCCAATAGGATGACAGCTATTAGACATCAATAAACCTGAATAACACATTCAAGCATAAGCACATAATAGAAAAAATATGGAAGATAAACATATGATAGAAAAAGAGCTTAAATTAGGTCATGAGCAATATGAGAATCTTGACAATAGTAATGGTCTACAAGTCCCTGAAGTCGACCTTTCAATAACATAAGTCTTAGGCTTTATAGCCTTTACAAAAATATCCATATCCTGAAAAATTGGATCTGATTTACTAAAAATAGACAAAAATAATTGTTTTTGCATAATTAGGTCAAAAAACCCTAATTTAACTAGTAGTTTATCTAACTGTAGAATTTGTTCACTGTTTGAACCTTCTAATAACTAAAGTGAGTACTAGAAATAACTGCCACTGGTCCTCTGCTAGATAAGTCACTGTTTTACTTAGATAGTTTAATGTAGGTGACCCTTTCTTCCTTTATGTCACTGTTAAACTGAAACACACATCTCCTGATGTCATTATTTAGCACCTTTCATCTTTATACTTCGTCCCTAAGCTATTCATGTTTTCCCAAAACTTCTCCTTCATGCTAAAATTCGATCCTATGCCTCTTTCTACTTTCGATGGTTAAGAGGCCAAAATATTGGAACTATTAGCTGCCAAAAGCACTACTTTTGATGGCTAATGAACTGCCTCAGCATCCACCTAAGCCACCGAAATCCCTGTTCTTCAAAAAATATTAAGCAACCTCCAAAATTGTTCTTTCAAGTTTGCTTGATTATCTTTTTATTTAGCAGGCTCTATGTTAGGAAGATTTATAGTAGCCTGGCTTGATTCTGGAGGCTGAAGACTTATTGTAGCTTCAGCTAGGGTTTCCAATGTGAGGTGAGTGCTAGGGTTTGTCTTGGCCTCCTTCATCTGCAGTGTTTGGAGCCTAATCATTCTATACAGCCTTGTGTTGTCTTTCAGGTATATTTTTTTTAGTCCTTTTAGAAAAACATACCTTTCTCTCATCTCTAGGTAAGATGTATGCAGCAGCTTGTTCCTCCTTGTCAATGCAGCATTGTTTTTCTTTATCTCCCTTTATAAAATTTCCATATCATACACTTGCCTCAACAATTGATTTATCATTTGTGTCTTGGGCTTGCTAGAGGAATCCTTCTCTGCTGTTTCATCTTGCTCATTTGGTGTAGGTATGGGAGTTCTTCAATCTCTGCTACAACTTGCAATGGTAGGTCAACACCTTCCTCTCTTTCCTCTTCTAAATCTGAGTAGGGAAGGTTCAAGATGTTCCCACTGTGTGTTGTAACTTCCTGGCCCTTTCATTGAAATCCAAGTTTTTTTTACCTTCGTGGCTTTGGAAGAGGAAGGATGTTGTTCTACTGTTGTTGTGGAGATATCCCTTCTCTTCCTTTTCCCACTCCTTGGTGTGCTAAAAATTTTTGAAGGAGACTTCCCATTTTCTTCTGGTTATAGGCCTATTTCAAAACTATTCCAAAATGAGAAATATGCCCATGCCATATTTCTCCTCTTCAACGATTCTTGGATTAGGAGTTGGATGAGACCATGATGAGATAGTCTTCCAGCATTCTTGGTTGGCTGAGCCTTCACTTGGTGTGCCATTTTTGCTAAGCTCCTGTGTAAGTAGAAATTTAAATTCAGTGGGATTTTTCTTGTGAAGTGGTTCATCAATTTAAAATGGTAAATCATGGCCCTGTTGTATCTCCCTTCACAAGTTATGTAGACCACAATGGATTTTAGCAATTACTGCCACCTCTCTTCTAGCCAGGAGGATGGTACACTTTTCTTCCACACCACCCCTCTATGTTTAGGATTTAGATAAGATATGAACTCTACATCCTTTGGAAGGGTGGTTTTAAACCACTTCTCTCCTGTGCTAGGGAGTTCAATCACTTTAGTAATTAGGGTTTCATCTATCAGAAATTATTCTTTACCTATGAATTCCTTGGAGCCATCAAAAGAGAGACCAAATGCCTCAACTACCTACTGGTGTGAACCTTGAATATTCTCATAAAACTTATAGCAGCCAGCATCCTTGAAAAACTAACAAACTTCTAGATGTGCCTCCAGGTAGCTGATGTCTCCCTGCTCTTTCTTGAGAGCAGGCCCTCCCTTCTTCATTTGCTAAATGTCATTACTAGGTACCTCCAACGATCAATTCAAGTTCTGTGGAATAGTGTTTTTAGCAGGCTGCCTCTCAGAGATGGTTTTCTGGTGGTGAGAATTCCTAAATTCGAAGGTGGAGTGTACTAAAGAATGAGAACTGATTATGAGGGCTTTCAACTACATGAGTGATTCCTAGGCCAGAGGGTGATGGCTTTAGTTGATCTTTTCGAGACCCCTTTCCCAACAATCATGTTAAAATAAACCTGGATACCTAGTGGGGATCGTCTACAGTTCTTTGGATAGATGGAGGGAAAATGAGGGTTTCAAATAACATTGTTCCTTATTAGCTTAACAACGACCTCCTCACTCATTTTATTACGCCTTGATGCAACCTCCTATCTTTTCGATGGTTTATCACGCCCTTTGATGATCGTTGTTTCACTCATAGGACCTGATTTGATAAGTTTCTAAACATTTTTTCTTTTTTCCTTTTCAATGGTTAAGGGCCCTCAGGAATCTATCTGCTCGCCACCGAAAAAAAGGATTTCGGTGGCTAATGAAATGATGACCTATTCTCCCAAGCCATCGAAACCGTTTTCCAAATGGCACTGTAAAAATTGGCTTTCGGTGCATAGTGGTCTCTCTGGATATCCCTTTTAACCGTCGAAAGACCGGCCTTTTAATCGCTAATGAACCATCAGAGCTTTCGCCTAAGCCACCAAAACCACTTTTTCTCCAATGCCTTTTACCTACTTTCGGTGGTTAATTCCCTTATTCGAATGTTCGCTAAGCTGCTGAAACCAACACTTTCGGTGGCTAATGAGTTGTTTGAAGTCTCACCTAAGCCACCGAAAGTGCTTTTAATATTCAATCGATCAGACCATCTTTCGGTGGTTAACCTTTATCCTGTGTTAAACTGTTAGCTACCAAAACAAAGCTTTTCAATGGCTAATCAGCTGTTAAGAACCCCGCCTAAGCCACCGAAAGCTAAAACTTCCAATTTTCTCAACGATAGCAAAACTAGAGACCCTTAATCTGTTAGTCATGTTTAAATCTTTCATAACATGACTCGAATTCTTCATCCTATCAAAATAAATTTATGTTGGGAGATAATAGATTACTTCAGCTAAAAACTCATCAAGATTGAAACAAGGGACTAAATTTGATTCATGGTCAGTCGAACCTATACTTAGCAAAAAACCCAAAATGACTTCACTGGCATGCTTATCATTATCTAGACCCAAAACTTAACTAATCATTGACATGACGAATTGGAATTCATCTTTGAAAATACTGACAATGTATGGCAAAAATAAACCCTCTAATGGCTGACCAACTTTTAAGATACTGGACAAGAACTGACATCTAACTTCAGTTTCACACTTTTTGTACAACTCAATTAGGACTTGTTCATTGAAGGACTCAGGATTTACAAGAAAATTATCAGGAAGGCTTAACATCTCATGGACAGATTTCATGTCAATTCTACAGAGGATTTTTGAAGTTGTACAACTCATAATAACCCTTTCAGAAGACTGCTAACTGTTTGCACACCACTCAATGAATTCAGGGAAAGCTAGGGTTTGTTCGACATCAAAGTAATATAGGAAGGAATTGCAGACATATAGGATATCATTTCCCTGTGACTTATACTGCCATAAATGTTCTTTTGAGACGGATACACTGCATACTAACAGAATAGGGTCAAACACATTCCTTTCTCTATCAATAACCACTTCTTCTCTTTCATTTAGAACCCTACACAATATCCCTGAACTCTGCTCCTTCTCCATAATGAAACAACGGCAATAAGTCTTCAACAAGAATCTCAGAGTTTTAAGGCTTACCTGGTAATTGTCAGATATGTAAGAATTGACTTTCAGAAAACGATGGTGCACTGTCCCTTCTTCTTTTCATAAAAAACGTGCAAACAAAAATAAATTTACCTTGGTCAACTCACTTTTTATACAACGAATAATGATTCTGGGACCTCCAACAAGTTGTTTCTCCTTTACCATTTTCCTCAACAAAACTTACTAAAAAATGCCACATGGAAAATAGTTTGAATTCTGCTACCACTCATGCATTTTAATTTTCTTACAATTTTGATCCCTAGATTAGAATATAACCGTTGATAAGATTACATCTTTTATTTGAACCATTGGATCAAATCCATTCTACGCAATCTATTGGCCTTTCTCCTTGTTCAACCTTGCATCTTCACATCGTGGATTACCTTATGACCATAGATTTAATTTTCTCTATCTCTTGGCCGTCAATCTTGTTATCTTATTAACCCATTCCTCTCTCCGTCAGAACTTCTTTCTCGTGCAAATTTTCCCAACGGACCATTTTGCAACCATAGATATGAACGATCACAAATATACACCCTCTGATCATGTAGAAAAAAATCAAAGTGCGCAAATTGATAAAAACTCAAGAATACTAACTTTTTATCCATTTTTGATATATGCCCTTATCATTTTTTGATCATATCTTTCCTCAATTGTTGAACATAGACGGTGCTAACAACTGGCTCCAACTGGGGATGATATACTCCTTGTGAGGTATCAAAGAAATCATAGAGCAGCTGCCTGCTTCTTACTTTTGTATCCAAACCTCCAAACGTTTATTTTTTCAAATATATATTTTTTCTAAATAAAGAAAATGGCTACCCTTGAAAATATTAGGGCCTTCACTCCAGGCTTCAAATATATTTGGTTTTCCATCTGTACTGCTTTTAAGAAAAATAAATATTTACAAACTCATGGGGAATTCACCTATTGAACCTCTCACATAGCACATGCGATCGTGGGATATTAAAGAATACCCTTAATTTCAAGAGATATTGACCCAAACTCTTTTTGTTGAAACCCCCTCCCAATACTTAAAACCTCCTCCCCAACCCTTTTTATACCTCAATCCTTATAAACCACCCTACCAATCCCCACCTTAAACCCCTCATACCCCCAATACCTACAACATATTGGTTCAATTTTTGATCATTTTAAAACCCACAATATGAACTAACGTGATAGGATATTGTCCAACAAGTGAATCCCCTGTCTACAAACTATGGTACAAATTTTACCTTTAGCCTTAGGACAAGTAGTGTTTTAAAAATATTCCATTCACAGGGCCACTATCCAGCAAAACCCCATTTTGATACTCCAAGATGAATGCATTTTCGCCTCTATGACCTGCAATAACATAAGGACCTACCCACATGTGGTCAAATTTTCCATGCTTGTCTTCCCAAGGAGCATCCCATTTTAATACCAGGTCATCAATTTGGAATTGTTATTCTTTCACCTTTCTATCAAAGGTGTTTTTTATTTTTTCTTGATGTATCTGCACTTTATCATAAGCTTTATTTCTTTGCTCATCCAATTCAATAATTTTGTTTATTCTTCTCTACATATGGTTTGGCTCATCCTACTGTTCCTGAAAAAATTTCATAACTGGTACACCCAACGACGCTGGAAAAATGACTTCAGTTCCATACACAAATTGAAAAGGAGACATTCCAATTTCCCTTTTAGTTCTAATTCTATCAGCCCACAAAGCATACTTAAGCTTGGTGTGCCAAGCTCTTTTGTTGTCTTCTAACAACTTCTTAATAATTCTTACCAAACTCTTATTAGAAGACTTCGCGATTCTGTTTCCCTGTGGATAGTAAGTAGTTGAATGATTTAGATTGATATGATACTTATGACAAAAATTAATCATATTTTTGGACTTAAAAGCTGCTGCATTGTCAGTCACAATTCTTTTGGGACAACCAAACCTAGCCAATATATTTTCTTCAAGAAAATCCCTAATCGCCGTCTTAGTAGCTCTCCTAGTAGGTATTGCTTCAATCCACTTTGTGAAATAGTCTATAGCTGTTAAAATCCATTTATGTTGTCTTGAAGAATTTGGGTTTATTTCTCCAATAAAATCCAAACCCCATTGCTGAAAAGGAGCTTTTACTATTATTGGATTAAGAGGAAGTGGAATCACCGTTCTCTTACCATAAAAAATCTGGCATTGGTGACATGTACTAGTTTCTTTGTACACATCCAAAAACAATGATGGCCAATAAAAACCAGCTCTCAAAATTTTGTTTGCTATCACTTTCCAAGAGTGATGTCCCCCACAATCTCCTTTATGAACTTCCTTCACCGTTTGCTGGGATTCATTTTCCAAAAGGCAATTAAGTAACACACCCTTAGGATCCTTCCAATAAAGATACCGATTTAAAATATAGAATTTAGCAGCTTTCAACTTCACAAATCTTGCTCTAGTTTTACTTAATCCTGCAGGAGCTTGTAAATTTTGAAGAACATGAACTATATCAGAATACCATGAAGATGTAGTGAAATCAATCATCACCTCCACCCCTATGTCCAACTGATGAGATTGACTAGATAAGAAAATAAGCTGTAAAGATTCACAATTTGAATCCATCAACATCTTTGGGAGCCCTTTCCCTTTAATCAACTTGGTAGGCCTAATTTATATATCATACTCCAATAATGTTGCTATCCATTTCTCTCTTCTTCCTTCTAGATCAGGCTGTGTAAGAATTCCTTTTACTACACTAGTTGGAACATGAGCAATTATATGTTAATGAAGAATATAGACCCTGAAATATTTTAAGGCCTTAACCAAAGCGTATGCCTGTTCCTCCATAATATCATATTTTAATTCTCCATCTCTCAACATCTTACTAAAAAAGGCTATAGGTTGCTCCATATTTTTGTTGTTCTTCTATAACAAGACTACAGGAATAGTATGTTGTGAAGCATATGAAAATATTAATAAATATTTATTGAAGTTTGGACTCACTAGATTAGGAGCTTCTGAAATGGCTTGTTTTATTTCTTTAAAAGATTTCTTAAGCTCTGCTGCCCACTTTATTTCATAACCCTTTCTCAGCATATTTGTGATATTGATTAATATTTCAACAAAACTGGGAATAAAACTTCTCAAGAAATTTACCTGGACCAGGAACGATTGTATTTCTTTTTTGTTTCTTGGTTCTCCTCCCTTCAAAATTGCATTGAATCTATCCGAATAAATATTTATCCCATCCTTTGAAATAATGTGACCCAATAACTTCCCTTCCTCTAATGCAAAATTGGATTTTTTTGGATTCAATGATATACCAAATTTTCTGCATTTTTTAAGAGCTTTTTCCAAATGGTGAATATGCTCCTTGTCAAATTTTGAATATACAGTGATATCATCCATATAAATTACCACAAATTTACCTATTTCTCCTGCAAAATCAATATCCATGGAATGTTGGAAAGTAGCCCCCACATTCATTAAACCAAAAGGCATCTTCGCATACATAAAAGTGCCCCATGGTGTGGTAAAAACAGTCTTTTCTTGATCTTCAGTTAACAATTTGTAATGATTGTATCCTGAAAAACCATCCATAGTTGAAATTCTTTCTGCTCCGACCACTTTCTGCAAAGTATTATCCATCTTTGGCAAGGGATAATTATCTTTCATTGAGACTTTATTCAAATTTCTGAAATTTATACAAAGCCTTATTTCTCCGTTTTTCTTTCTGAAAGGAACCGCATTAGCAACCCACCTTGAGAATCTCAAAGTCACAATAATTTTGGCATCAAACAAATTTTCTATCTCCTTCTCAATAAATAGAAACAACTTTGGATTTCTCCTTCTAAGTTTCTGTCTAAAAGGTTTTTCTCTAGGTTTGATTGGAATAGTATGTTGTATTATTGAAGTATCGTATTCCTTGAGATCCTCATAACTCTAGGCAAATACATCTGTGCATTTATTGATGAAGTTCACGTACTCTTCCTTTTCTTTGGCAGACAGATTTTTAGATAGCTTCAGAGTCCTTGGACTTTCTTCAGCACCAATATTTTTATCCTCAATAGCATTGTCAGTAGGTTTCACTTTTGGATCTTTTGCAACATCATTTTGATCAAAAAGATTCTCTAAGGGAATTAAACCTCTTGGGATAAAATTACTTTTTAGTTGAATGATATCATTTCCTCCTAGAGTTCCCTTTAACTTTTTAGTATTAATCATTTCTTCTTCACTTTCTTCAGCATTTTGGAAATTTTCACAATTATCATTTTCACCATCAATATGAGTATTAACAAATTCCCCAGATAATTCTAAAAATATTTTTATTTGCATATCATCTTCAAATACTTGCCAATATTTACAATTATCAGGTATGAACGGTCTATTTACAATATCCACTTGGTATTCTCTTTGACCAGCACTTGGAGTTTTAAATTTACCAGCGGAAACTACTTGGTAGGCCTAATTTATATATCATACTCCAATAATGTTGCTATCCATTTCTCTCTTCTTCCTTCTAGATCAGGCTGTGTAAGAATTCCTTTTACTGCACTAGTTGGAACATGAGCAATTATATGTTAATGAAGAATATACACCCTGAAATATTTTAAGGCCTTAACCAAAGCGTACGCCTATTCCTCCATAATATCATATTTTAATTCTCCATCTCTCAACATCTTACTAAAAAAGGCTATAGGTTGCTCCATAATTTTGTTGTTCTTCTATAACAAGACTACAGGAATAGTATGTTTTGAAGCATATGAAAATATTAATAAATATTTATTGAAGTTTGGACTCACTGGATTAGGAGCTTCTGAAATGGCTTGTTTTATTTCTTTAAAATATTTCTTAACCTCTGCTGCCCACTTTATTTCATAACCCTTTCTCAGCATATTTGTGATATTGATTAATATTTCAACAAAACTGGGAATAAAACTTCTCAAGAAATTTACCTGGCCTAGGAACGATTTTATTTCTTTTTTGTTTCTTGGTTCTCCTCCCTTCAAAATTGCATTGACTCTATCCGAATAAATCTTTATTCCATCCTTTGAAATAATGTGACCCAATAACTTCCCTTCCTCTAATGCAAAATTGGATTTTTTTGGATTCAATGATATACCAAATTTTTTGCATTTTTTAAGAGCTTTTTCCAAATGGTGAATATGCTCCTTGTCAAATTTTGAATATACAGTGATATCATCCATATAAATTACCACAAATTTACCTATTTCTCCTGCAAAATCAATATCCATGGAATGTTGGAAAGTAGCCCCCACATTCATTAAACCAAAAGGCATCTTCGCATACATAAAAGTGCCCCATGGTGTGGTAAAAACAGTCTTTTCTTGATCTTCAGTTAACAATTTGTATTGATTGTATCCTGAAAAACCATCCATAGTTGAAATTCTTTCTGCTCCGACCACTTTCTGCAAAGTATTATCCATCTTTGGCAAGGGATAATTATCTTTCATTGAGACTTTATTCAAATTTCTGAAATTTATACAAAGCCTTATTTCTCCGTTTTTCTTTCTGAAAGGAACCGCATTAGCAACCCACCTTGAGAATCTCAAAGTCACAATAATTTTGGCATCAAACAAATTTTCTATCTCCTTCTCAATAAATAGAAACAACTTTGGATTTCTCCTTCTAAGTTTCTGTCTAAAGGTTTTTCTCTAGGTTTGATTGGAATAGTATGTTGTATTATTGAAGTATCATATTCCTTGAGATCCTCATAACTCTAGGCAAATACATCTGTGTATTTATTGATCAAGTTCACGTACTCTTCCTTTTCTTTGGTAGACATATTTTTAGATAGCTTCAGAGTCCTTGGACTTTCTTCAGCACCAATATTTTTATCCTCAATAGCATTGTCAGCAGGTTTCACTTTTGGATCTTTTGCAACATCATTTTGATCAAAAAGCTTCTCTAAGGGAATTAAACCTCTTGGGATAAAATGACTTTTTAGTTGAATGATATCATTTCCTCCTAGAGTTCCCTTTAAATTTTCAGTCTTAATCATTTCTTCTTCACTTTCTTCAACATTTTGGAAATTTTCACAATTATCATTTTCACCATCAATATGAGTATTCACAAATTCCCCAGATAATTCTAAAAATATTTTTATTTGCATATCATCTTCAAATACTTGCCAATATTTACAATTATCGAGTATGGACGGTCTATTTACAATATCCACTTGGAATTCTCTTTGACCAGCACTTGGAGTTTTAAATTTACCAGTGGAAACTACCAAGGAATTAGCTACTGCATTTTCATATCTAGGAACCACCTTAATTGTATGTTCTGTAAAATAGTTACCAAACATGTCCCATACTTCATTTCTATCAGCCCTCATCCGGGGATGTTTGGTTTGATAACTGTCATTCACCTGGTTTATTACAAGCTCTGAATCTTCCAGAACTCGTATCCTTTGCGCTCCCAAATATTTCAATGCATGCAGCCCAAGTAATAAAGCTTCATACTCAGCTACATTATTTGTGCATTCAAATGTTAGTTTATATGATAAAGCTTTAAAATCCCTGATAGGAGAAATTATGTATACTCCAGCACCAGCACCAACCTTTTCCATGGACCCATAAAAATACATAGTCCACAATACTTCTCTTTTCTGTTTCTTTTCCAGAGCATCTTGCTCCTTTCTCTTTCTTCATTCTTTTCAGATTTAGTTTGCAATGTAGATTCTAGATCACATGGAGCCGTATCATTAAAGAAAATAGAAGAGCCCAAATCAATATCAAAAACATATATATGATGAATATCAGGTCTATCTTGGCTGCTTACTACATAAGGTGTTCTCTTCTCACTGTATAACCTCCTACTCCCATTTTGGACAGGAATAGTGGCATATGATATGTCCATTTGTAAACTACCCCTTAACTTTGAAGTCCAAGATCTTGATAAGAATACTCCAAATTTTGGTGGAATATCTGCTACTACAACATCCATCACTACTATTTTGGATGGCAATTTATTTAAAGATACTACCATATATTTAATCAGACCAAGACACTTCACCCTCCTAGAATCAAAGGAATACAAATCTTTATATGGCCTCGTAATTTCCAACCCCAAACTTTCCACCACTCCTTTAGGCATTAAATTATGTGATGCACCTGAGTCTAACATGGAATTATTTACAACCATATCATGCACATTCAAACTCAAATAAAATGGAGGAACCTCTTCATCATCTATATTTTCAACCTTTGGCCCAAATGAAATAGTAGGATTATGCTCTATCAATTCTAAAATGTCTTATTGAAACTCTCCTTGACCTTTAACCATTCTTGTTATCGTATCCCTGTATTTATTATTCCTCAACAACTCATTAAAAGGAACACAAATCTTCAATTTTGAAAGTTCATTCTGCAGATTGAACATAGAAGTAACTTTCTCTACATCTGCTGGTGCCATTTGTTTCATTTCTTTTCCTTTTTTCTTTTTTATTCTCAACTTCTTTATTCACAACAAGATCTTTTTGTATTCATTTCCTTTATCTATATTTAATGATCTAGTGGAAGGCTGGTTTGAATTTGGCCTCCCTTTATTTACAACAACATCTCTATTTCTCAACCTAATCTTCCTTTGTACATCATCTATAGCATGCAAATAACCTCTCTGATACTACTATGATTCCTTCTCAAAATCATTATTACCATCTTCCTATGCAAACATATGATGTTCTTCTTCAGTGAGGTATATCTCGGAATCTAATTCCCTGAAAAGATGAATTTCATTTTCAGTGGGATCTTCTTCATATGAAACATAATTCTCAGGGAAAGCTGGTCGAATCTGTTGTTCTTCTTGATTCCTTGGATTTCTCATATCTCTCTGGCTATTTTTTGGAGGCATAGGAGGATTTGGCCTTCTGAAATTTGGATTTCTGATTTGAGGCTCAGCATGTTCTCTATTAAATCATTGATTGTCCATAGTCAATATATCCATTAACTTCTCCATTGCTTTTAACATCATTGGCAGAAGAAGAAGTAGGAGGCATATTTTCTTCTCTAATTTTCCTCCTATCAATATCTCTTTGTTTCATCTTTCCACTTGCCATCATATTTGCTTCCACTTCTAAAGCATCGGTGAACATAACAGCAAGACTCACTGAATTTCTCTCCCTTAATGAAAATGGAAATTCATTGTCAAAGGCCTCAGCATATTGAAGTTTAGCAGTAGGTGCATAAGGATTTATATCATCTAGAATGGAATTATAAACTCTCATAAACCTGCTTGACAATTCATGAACAGATTCAAAACCTCCTTTCTTAAGATTATTGTATTGGGAAATAATTTGTAAAGGGCTTTGTTTATCATCCCATCTTTCTAAAAACACATTTTGGAAAGCTTGAAATGTCAGAATTGATGCAGCTGGAAAATATTTAAACCATTTCTTTGCTTCCCCTGATAGGCTTTTAGCAAACAACCTCATTTTAACATCTACATAATCAACTTCCTCCAAGTCAATAAAATCTTCAAATTTTTCCACATGTTGTTTTGCTGTTATACCTCCCTCTCCATCAAATAAAGAAATTCTCTGGGAATAGTTTTGGTGCAGGTCATGCAATACAATAGGAAAACGTAAAGGAGCAAATCTGGCTACCATTGGTATAGGTGATTTGGATGAATTGAGGAAATTTGAGTAGTTTGAACAATAGGTCTTTCTTCAACCTTCACAGAGTGTTGAAGATCTCTCCAAAGAGAATTAAGTAAATAGGATTCTAATCTACGAGGGTTGAATTCAATATTTTAAGATCAGATTCATATTTAGATTTCAACAAACCCTTTTCAACATTAATTTCCCATTCTTGATCAAGGGTGCTATGAAAAGCTTGGCAAGACGATGCACCAAACAGAGAAATATCTATTTTTTCTTTGTCTCTTTTTCTAAATATTTTTTCTGGATCTTCCAACTTCATAAAACTTTAGTATCAGAATTACCTCGTGTATGTCTTTTCAAAGCCAGAATGTCTTTTGAAATCTTGAAATAATTTAAACTGGAATCGCCAGGAAAAATGTACAACCTTCTTCACTCACAAAAAATTATGTTTACCCGCACAAATATTTTTCTTGATCCATTATAATATTTGTTGTTCCTCCCAGGGCTGATTTGCACCTTCTTCCTCGGCAATGGCACCAAATTGTTATCGCTCAAAATATACCTAAGGTTGTGAAAGGCAATCTCAAGGTAACAACAAAAACCATTTTTAGAAATAAATTGGCTTTTGTTTCCAGAGAGATATCTCTCAGATACAGTTTTAACAAGGCTAGATATATGAATCAACAGTTTTAAGTTATGTAGATGGTTGAAACAAAACATATAACCATTGGGATATGGAGTCAAAATAGATGAAGATAATACAAAGCTTCCTACTCAGAATCTCAACAAAGGCAAGATAATTATTCAGCTACAGTCATTTATTGATTTTTAGGCAATAGGAAAGAAACATGAACAGTCCATTAATATAGAGCATTACAGGATGAATTCCATATCAACTTTAGAAAAAAGATTTGTGGATATCTGAAAAAATTTCCAGAGCATAACATGTATGAATTCTGAAACTATTGTACATTGCATTCAGACATGAAAGAAAACAGAATGGAAGGTAAATAGTTAGAAAAGATTTAACAAGGAAAGAAAGCACGAACTATAACATAAAAAATACATGAATATTTGAATATAGACTAGCATTTGGATCTGTAATTTTATTCAGAAAGGTTCTCGCAAAAGATCAGTCCAATCTTACAGGTTCCAATCCCTGATACCTCAATAAAATTCAAATATATAAAAAATAGTTTCCTCTATGAACATCAAAAACCAACTAACTATTAATCATAAGTTCTTGTAATCATTTCCCTAATAACCAGGAATAATAATTACATTCTTTGTTTGAAATAAAAGACTGCTTGATTATAGCAAAATCCATAAATGCAAGGCACCACGAACAAATAGCTTCCCAAGACTGCAACACATGTCTTTATGAATGTAATATGTATTTGGTTTTCCCAAATTTCTCCATGATTTTACATTGTTCTATAGTTGGAGTGTCGTACTCTATCATTTCTCTTATTGACACCTCCAAATCCATATAAGATTCATAAGACACAACTCGTAATCCTTTTTTAATAATTAAAAACCTGTCCAATATTTTAAAGTCTTCTATCAACTTTTCAACAATGACCTTTCTTGTTAATCCTTTGACTAAATATTCAAATTTAGAATGATCCATGTGATTTTGTACCAATAAGATATGACACCATTCCTGAGAAAACAATTGTCCTTCGTCATCCCAAAAAGAAGGGAGACCATCATCAAATAAATTTTTAAAAGCTGCCCTGAAATCCTTGATTTGAGAAGACATCTGATTCACTTTATCTTACAAAACTTTCATAAGTTGATGTTTATTGATAAACTTCTTCGCCCATAACACAATAGCTACCCTGTCTTTGATCCCAATATCCTGCAAATTTTGATATGTCAGAGAATTCAAAAAATTCACAGCATTATGAGCAATATTCATAGATTTCTTTTCCATGGTTTCATTTGCTAGTTTTAATCTCTGAGTAGCCAAATTTACCAATGCACTTTCATCATCAATAAAAGTTAAATAATGTTTGAATTTAGTAATTTCTACACACAAAGTATCCTAAATCAAATGTTTAGCTCCCTGTAAAGGAGCTTTTCCTGTATTTCTCTCTTTTAATTCATTGAATTTTTTTGTAATTGGCTCTTCTCATTCCAAGCTTTATTCTTCTCTTCAATAATTTTAGCCAATTCTGACTTGATCTTTTCATTCTCATCCTTTAACCCTTTAATTTCCACTTCTTTCAAACTTACCTAAGACATGGGAACTAGTAAAGCATCTGCAGAAAATTCATTTAATGGTTTTTCAACATTAACAAGGGGTTCATTTGTATCAACGAAAGGTTGATTCATTAATTCCTCCATAACCTCTTTTTCATGATTTTGATCTTTATTTAACCTTTCAATCTGAGCTATCAACTCATCTTTTTCTGTTTCCCACTTGTCTTTCTCCTCCTGCATCTTCAAACATTTTCCTTTATAAACCATCATTTCCTGGTAGACTTTCTCTTTTTCTTCTTGTAATGCAAACAATTCTGAAGATTGAACATGTTCAGTGTTAGGGACCTTGAGCTTCTTTTCAACACTTGAATGGTATTATATTTCTCTTCTAGAAGCTTCTTCGTCGCTTGCACATTATTTGGTTCAATCCCTAAGCTTATGATATTTCCCTGTAGCTTCTTTATTTCAATCAAATTGGCTTTATTTTCAACTTTCTCATGTTTTAATTGAATTTTCATTTTATCTACGAGAGATTGCAATATAGTAACTTTCACAGTTGCATGTGACAAATAAGAAGAAATGACATCTCTGGTTTGTTTCTGGAGCTGTATTTTATCAGGAACACTAATTTTATCCATATTCAACTCCATCTCAAACACCTTCTTATCACTTACCATAGCAAATTTTAGGTTATTTCTCTCTGCATCTCGAGTAGAAATCAATGAAGTTTTTTGATTGATTAATTTCCTAACTCGGGGAAGCAAATTCTTAGTTTCCTCCAATGACTGCATTTCTTTACCAGCATAACTCGACATCAGCTCTATCTTAGATTTGTAACGAGAGCTAGATTCTATTTTACCTTCATCTCCAAAATAGTATTGCTGCATTTGCACATACTTTTTCTAAAACAAAACCATTTTGTTTAAATCTTCCGAAAATATTTCTTCAGAAATGGTTAGCTCATTCTTAGGATGCGTTTTGATTTTTTTATTGGAAATATCTTCATCTATGTCCATGCCATCTACTTCAGAAAGAGTCCTTTTATTCATAACACCGGAATTAACAGACATTTGAACTGTTAAAGCTAATTTGTCCCTCTTATCTTCATTAGCTTTTGTCATCCCTTCTTTCATAACTTCTGCATTTTCTTCAAAACTAGACAGATTTGCCATTTTATCTAATCCTTCAACAATTTGATGATGAAATGACTTGTTTTTGTTTAGTTTCCTTCTCTGAGAAATAATCTGGTGTGGGTCATAATTCATTTTTTCCTCTTTTTGAAAGTCCAGAACTTCCAATAATTTTTCAATCACCAACATAGTGCTTTTGTTCTTAAAAATGAAAGGACCCACCTTGAGAGGGAATTTTATGTCAAAAGATTTTTTAAATGCTCCAAAGTGTTCCTCTTCTAAACATAACCTTTGTCTCATGAACTCTAATGCAAATAATCTTGACGTTAAAAAGGCTAGTAACCTGTATGGTTCTCCAGTGAATCCATACACTCTTATAACAGTAAATTCTTTGTGTAAAAACCAATCTCCTGTTTTGTCTTCTGAAGAATATTGTAACATGATTCTCATGTCTTCCAATACCCTAGGAAAGACATCATCGAAAATCATTTTATATATTTCAGCCATAATTGTATTCAGAAACTCGAACATGTTGATCTATTTTGGAAGTTCTGGAGAAAACATGGTAGATAAGAACTGTAACTCTGACACATTTGAACAAAATAACATGTTCAACAAATATGACTGGTATCTAAAAAACCTAACTTTAGGAAACTCAACTAAGTGGGTATGGATTACTTCGCCTAAAAACTCATCGAGATTGAAACAAGGGACTAAATTTGATTCATGGTCAATCGAACCTATACTTAAAAAAAAACCCAAAATGACTTCACTAACATGCTTATCATCATCTACACCCAAAACTTGACTAATCATTGACATGACCAATTGGAATTCATCTTTGAAAATACTGACATTGTATGGAAAAAATAAACCCTCTAATGACTGACCAACTTTTAAAATAATGGACAAGAAATGACATCTAACTTCAGTTTCGCACTTTTTGTACAACTCAATTAGGACTTATTCATTGAAGGACTCAAGATTTATAGGAAAATTATCAGGTAGGCTTAACCTCTCGTGGACAGATTTGGCATCAATTCTACAGAGGATTTTTGAAGTTGTATGACTCATAATAACCCTTTCAGAAGATGAATAATTGTTTTCACACCACTCAACGAATTCAGGGAAAGGTAGGGTTTGTTCAACAGCAAAGTAATACAGGAAGGAATTGCAGACAATTAGGATATCATTTCCCTATGACTTAGACTTCCATAAACGTTCTTTTGAGACTGACACACTGCATACTGAAAGAATAGGGTCAAACACATTCCTTTATCTATCAATAACCACTTCTTCTCTTTCATCCAGAACCCTACACAATATCCCTGAACTCTGCTCCTTCTCCATAATAAAACAATGGCAGTAAGTCTTCAACAGGAATCTTGGAGTTTTAAGGCTTACCTAGTAATTGTCAGATATGTAAGAATTAACTTTTGGAAAATGATGGCGCACTATCCCTTCTTTTCACTAGAAACATGCAAACAAAAATAAATTTACCTTGGTCAACTCACTTTTTATACAACGAATAATGATCCCGAGACCTCCAACAAGTTGTTTCTCCTTTACCACTTTCTTGAGTGGAACTCACTAAAAGACACCACATGGAAAATAGCTTGAATTATACTACCACTCATCCATTTTAATTGTCTTACAAGTTCGATCCCCAGATTAGACTATAACCATTGATAAGATTACATCTCTTATTTGAACCGTTGGATCAAATCCATTCTACATAATCTGCCGACCTTTCTCCTCGTTCAACCTTGCATCTTCACCTCGTGGATTACCTTATGACCATAGATTTAATTTTCTCTATCTCTTGGCCGTCGATATTGTTATCTTATTAACCCATTCCACTCTCCGTCAAAACTTCTTTCTCATGCAACTTTTCCCAGCAGATCATTTTGCAACCATAGATATGCACGATCACAAATCTACACCCTCCGATTGTGCAATAAAATAATCAAAGTGCGCAAATTGATAAAATCTCAAGAATACTAACCTTTTATCCATTTTTAATATATGCCCTTATCATTTTTTGATCATATCTTTCCTCAATTGTTCAAAATAGAGGGTGCTAACACCCCCCTCTCTCCCCCCATAGCTCTCTCAAACACTCACTCTCTATCCCATCCTCTCCCTCCCTCCCTCTCTCTCTCTCATGTGTGTTATAACACATGCGTTATGGAATTCATAAAAGGAATGGAAAGCTTTGTATAATTAAGTATCCATCACGCACATGAATACTCAGATTTATACAAAGATTTACATTTATGTTATGCCATAACACATATGTGTTATAACACACATGAATAATAGTGCATGTAGGTTATAATGCATATGCTTTATAATGCACATGTGTTATAATTCATATGTGTTATAATACACATGCATCATAACACATGTGGGTTATAATGCATATGCATTATAGTATAACAGAAATGGAAATTGTTGCATCTAAGTACATTTATTTGCACTATATATGCATTTTCCTCCATAACACGTGTTACCAGGTCTTACATCCATATTCCCTTTTACATGCAAACTACTCCATAATTGTTTTATGTGCCTTCATGGTGACTACACCATCACCATCCGTTGCTTCATCCTATCATTTTTCGATGCTCACTTTCTTTCTTGTTTTCTTCCATACTCTATTTTTACTTGCATCTAACCTTGTCACTCACGTCCATATAAAAAGAATCCATCTACTGGATTACATGGGTCCTCAGCCACTGTAACTGCCAACTCTATAGGAATTCTCTTCACATACATGGTTCATCAATATTTGTCCCACGACTAAGATTAAACAATGTCACATTCCTCCTGCAATCAAAGATTCAACCTCTTTTTTCTACATCACGTCAGGCTATGAGTACACCTGACACTCTCGTAACTACCTATTGGTTAATTCCACACCTGATGTAACATCCCTTCTATTCGCATAAGAGGGATACCTTGTGATTCTAGAACCCGAGGAAATTACATTCTAAAGAGGAACCCAAAAACACTGCTAGGGTTTCTGGTACCACTAAACATGCACCCCATAATTAATTCAAAAGCTAGGTAAAACACAACAAGCAAAACTATATGCCTACCCATATCTCTCATATCAATTCTTAGGATTTAAATGAGCATATATGTAATGACTTGCAAGAGAAATAAAATAGACAAACAACAATTAAATATAGACACACAATATTTATGTGGAAAAACCAAAACTGAGAAAACTGACCATAATAGATCTATTATCTCCCTTGACCTAAATGGGCCAATCCGGGCCAAGTGAGCTAGCCACCACTCACATCCAAGACACTTTACAATGGAGTCTCCTCAAGCCAAACCACCATAATAGATATATTATCTCCCTTGACCTAAAAGAGACAAGATGGTCCAAGTGAGCTAGCCACCACTCACCTCTAGGCCACTTTACAATGGAGGCTCATCAAGCCTTATAAATGATTTTTTTCATGCCATACCATGGGCCACCAATACCATGGAAACATACCATGGGATATAATAAACAATGTTCCAAAACCATGTGCTAGACCTCAACCTCCTTTGACTCATTCTCGAGTCAAGGTTAACCCTAATAATACTATCATTATAATGCTACATATCACTTACATGAATGGTCCCTGGATAGTAGTGAAGGTAAGCAGGTGATATTGAAAAAAATTCACTTCTATACAATTGATGACTGAACCCATGAAATCCATTATGTGCAACACTAATTCCAATTTTTCTATGATCGGTTCATCACTAGGGATATACCATTTCATTAGCATTAGATATGGTCATATGGTTTTGCAGGGTAGTTCAAAAATCCATGTGTATTTCAATGGTTTTATTTGCTGCACATAAAATACAAGATATTGCTTATATGGAACATTTTTTAGACTCGACATGGAAAATGAGAGCATGATGGTGTTAGTGCATGCATACATTTTTCTCTTCAAAGGGAAGAGATAAATTTTACAAATTCTCACCTTTGAGATAGTGCATCTATAGTTAATTGGTGTACATGTGTGATGGGAGAGCAATCAATAAGGAAAATCGAAGTGCAGATAATTTTTTGGGAGGTGAGAGATGTTGACCGATCACACATATATCTAGGGTAAAAATGGTGCATGGAACTTGAAAATTTCATTCTATTAGAAGCTCAAATAAATCAATCCTTGAAATATGGACAAGAAATAAGGCTTGGTTTTGTGGTTCTTGTAGCATTCAAATGAATGGGATGAGTGTGACTTTACATATTTGGTTGATACATGGAACCGAGTCATGCTTGGTGGAAATATGTGTGTCTTGAATGAAATAATCCCTTTGGAAGAGGATGAAATGCTAATTTCTATTGATTATGATCAAATATAATATATTCTACAAACATGTTTAATATTATGTTACCTTGAGGCATTCAAGTTCTAATTTTAATTTATATGCTTGTCAAACTTGAGTTTTATTATGTACATACTCCTCTTTTATTAATAGAGTTCATGCATACATTTTGTTCCATTTTCTAGGTCACGTATACGTAGTCGTTTCCCCAAAAAATAATGAATGGGTTTTTGACTATTGGTTGGCACATTGTTTGGAGGAAAACAAACCCTTGTTGAAACTGTTACGAATGATGAAAATAATGAATTCACAACTAGCTCAATGGTTGATAAAGGTGAGTACTTGATTCTAGCATCACAACAACAAAAATAAATGGCTATGTGTATCGGGATTATAAATCAGGAAATGTTGTATACCACTACACCAACTTAATATCCAGTGTAAACATCAAGTTACTTACACTTTCCAAAAAACAAATAGGTCATAGGTACAATACTTGCTACCTCATTCTAAGAACAAGAAATTTATTGATACCATTAGCATCAAATATGATCAATACAGCCTACTTGAGTGAGCGATGCAAGGAATCTACTGCTATGGCTAGGTGACTATTTTAGAATTCATTAATTATAGTTGCATTAATTATGGGTATGCATGCCTTACCATGTCTTACAACCATATGCCCTTTTACATGCAAACTACACCATCACCATCCGTTGCTTCATCCTCTCACTTTTCCATGCTCACTTTCTTGATCGTTTCCTTCCATTCTCCTTTTTGTATCTACATCCAACCTTGTCACTCATGTCCATATAAAAGGCATACATCTACCAGATTACATGGGTCCTCAATAATTGTAACCTCCAATTCTATGGGAATTCTCTTCACATACATGGTTCATCAATATTGGACCGACAACTGAGATTAAACCATCTCACATTCCTCCCGCAATCGAAGACTCAACCTCCCTGATCTACATCAAGTTAGGCTATGAGTACACCTACCATTCTTGTAATGACCTAGCGGTTAATTCCAAACCAGATGCAAATCCCTTCTATGCACATAAAATGGATACCTTGTGATTATAGCACCTAAGGAAATTACATTCTAATTAGGAACCCCAAAAAACTTCTAGGGTTTTGTGTACCACTGAACATGCACCCCATAATTAATTCAAAAATCTAGGTACAACACAACAAGCACAATTATATGCCAAACCATGGCTCTGATACCAATTATTAGAATTTAAACAAGCATAAATATAATTACTTGCAAGAGAAATAAAATAGACAGGAAAAAATTAAAGATAGACACACAATATTTATGTGGAAAACCAAAAACCGAGAAAAATCACCATAATATATCTATTATCTCCCTTGACCTAAATGGGCCAAGTGAGCTATCCACCACTCACCTCCATGCGACTTTACAATGGAGAATCCTCAAGCCAAACCACAATAATAGATCTATTATCTCCCTTGACCTAAAATAACCAAGATGGGTCAAGTGAGCTAGCCACCACTCACCTCTAGGCCACTTTACAATGGACCATCCTCAAGCCTTATAAAGGGTTATTTTCATGCAATACCATGGGACAATACTATGGGCCACCAATACCATGGGATATAATAAACCATGTTCCCAAACCATGTGCTAGACCTCAACCACCTTTGACTCATTCCCGAGTCAAGGTTAACCCTAAAAATACTATCACTATAATGCTACATATCACTTACAAGAATGGTCTAAATAGTAGAGAATACAAGCAGGTGATATTAAAAAAAAAATTCACTTCTATATAATTGATGACTGGAACCACGAAATCCACAATGTGCAACACTACTTCCAATTGTTCTATGATCAACTGATCACTAGGCATATACCATTTCATTGACATTAGATATGGTTATATGGTTGTGCATGGAAGTTCAAAAATGCATGTGTATTTCAATGGTTGTCTTTGTTGCACATAACATACAAGGTGTCACTTATATGGAACATTTTTTAGACTAGACATGGAAAATGAGAGCATGATGGTGCTAGTGCATGCATAAAATTTTCTCTTTGAAGGGAACAGATTAAGTTTAAAACTTCTCACCTTTGAGATATTGCATCAATAATTAATTGGTGTGCATGTGTGATGGGAGAGCAATCAATAAGGAAAATCCAAGTGCAGAGATTTTTTTGGGAGGTGAGAGACGTTGACCAATCACACATATATAGGGTAAACATGGTGCATGGAACTCTAATATTTCATTCTATTAGAGGCTCAAACAACTCAACCCTTGAAATATGGACAATAAGTAAGGCTTGATTTTGTGGTTATTATAGCATTCAAATGAATGGGATGAGTGTGAATCTACATATTTGGTTGATACATGGAACTAAGTCAAGCTTAGTGGAAATATGCATGTCTTGAATGAAATAATCCATTTGAAACATTATGAAACTCTAATTTCCATTGATTATGATCAAATATAAGATCTTCTACAAACATGTTTAATAATATGTTACCTTGAGGCTATCATTCTAATTTTAATTTATATGCTTGTGAAACTTGATTTTTATTATGTACATACTCCTCTTTTTTAAACAGTGTTCATGTGTACATTTTGTTCTGTTTTCTAGATCACATATACATAGTGGTTTCCCCAAAAATTAATGAATGGTTTTTTAACTATTGGTTCGCACATTGTTTGGAGGAAATAAAACCGTTATCGAAATTGTTATAGATGATGAAAATAATGAATTCTGACTGGCTCAATCGTTGTTAAAGATGATTACTTGACTCTAGCATCACAACAAAAAAAGAATAATGGTTATGTGTATTAGGATTACATACTAGGAAATGTTGTATACCACTACACCAACTTAATAGTTAGTGTAAACATCAAGTTACATACACTTTCCAAAAGAAATAGGTCATAGGTACAATACTTGCTACCTCATTTTAAGCACGAGAAATTTCTGGATACCATTAGCAGCAAATATGATCAAGATAGCCTACTTGAGTGATTTATGCAAGAAATATATTGTTATGGCTAGGTGACTATTTTAGAATTCATTTATTTTAGTTGCATTAAGCTTGATCTATTTTATGTTTAAAGTTTTTAACTTTTAGCCTTTCGTGTTCCTAGTGCGGTGAGCATTTGGAGTGCCTCTTAATGGAGTGAGTGATGTAATGAATCTATTTCTATTTTTATGTGATATTTTTAAAATTCATGTCTTAAACTTTCATTAAGTGATACTTGGTGTAAAAGCACATTAAAGGCTCCAAGAACAACTATTTCCCTTTTATGTGCACCGGTTATATGGACCTCCATAAAAACACAAGGGCCCCTTAGTAAGATGATCAAGTGGCCTAGGATGTGCTTGATGGTCCAATAAAAAATACAAAACACCTACAAAAAACCCTAATCTAAATAATTTCACATTTCCTGGCACTAGGTGAAAGTGGGACACCCTAAAAGATTTGTTGATAAATCCACTAGGGAAATTTGATGGGCGGACCATCATTACCAACATTCCTCGTTTAGAATGGTTTTCAATACTTGCAATTAGGGTATGATTCAAAATAGGGTATGAACTAACAAACACAAGAGTTAGGTATAAGAGTCTAATTAGGGCAAGCATAGAAGTTCAAGGACCAATTAACAATTGAGAGTTCCTTTGATAGGAAGGTCTCCTCATACAAAGTTGAAAAAATGCTAGCAAGAAAAACTAAATTGGACCAAACCACTTCAAGAATGACATTAAACTAGGGTTAGGAGATAAAATTTGCAACATTAACCAAGGAATGAGCAAGGTTATGCACCTTACATCACCCTTGAGCATGAGTTATCACAATTATTCTTATCATCAACCAATAGCATGTGTAAAAGAAATATTAGAACTTCATCACATCGACCTTAAAGCAAAAAATACCATACAAATAGAGGTGCACATAACATCAAGAGATCCAATAAACCAAGAGAAATCAATAGGAACATCTAGGTGCATTGGAGAGAATTTATGTGCATTGGCAAGCATTTTGATGATCTTGGTGGGAATTTAAGTGAGTCTGTCTACATTACTACAGTTCGTGTGAGCATTTTCTTAATACCGGATGGAATTTAAGTGATATTGCATGCATTTCCATAGCTTGTTCAAGCATTTTATTAGTTTGTGTTAGAATTTCATCGGTATGTGTGGGATTTTATTATATGCTACAAGCATTTTCCTTGGTGTTGCATGCATTTTTGTTTGTCCTGTGTGCATTTCCATAGCCTGTGCAAACATTTTCTTAAAACTAGTGAGAATTTAAATGAGCTTGTGTGCATTTCCATAGCCTATGTGAGCATAAACTTAGCTTGTGCAAGCATTTTATTTTCCTGTGCTGGCATTTCTTATATGTTGTGGGAATTTTCCTTTATGATGCGATCATTTCCACATGCTATGCAGGAATTTTCCTTTGTGTTGTGTGCATTTTCACATCCTGTGTAAGCATTTTATTAGCCTGTGTGGGCATTTAAATGAGGCTGCATGCATTTCCATAGCCTATGAAGGTATTTTTTTAGCATGTGCATGCATTTCCTCAGTCCATTCCGACATTTATTCTATAGTATAGACATTTTCCTTTGTGATGTGGGTATTTCTATATCTTATTCAAGAATTTTCCTTTGTGTTGAGTGGATTTACATAGACTATGCAGGAATTTTCTTAGCATGTGTCAGCATCTACTCATCCTATGCAGGCATTTTATTAGCCCGTGCAAGAATCTACTTAACATGTTCAGGAATTTATTATATTTTGCAGGAATTTTCATTAATGGTCTCAAAGAGGAAATCAAAACACAAGTCATCATGCAACAACTAGTTATGTAGTTGGAGGCAGATCAATGAGCTCTTGAAGCTTGAATGGTGATAAATTTACAAGTCAAAAGATATTATTTTTATTCATCCCCTCATGTTCTTATGGTTCCCACTACTAATTCCTTATCATATCATCCCTTGAGATCCCACCAAATATCTCAAGAAAAAATGGTTGAGTGCTAACACCTTATATTTTTCTATAATTTTGATGAGAATTTTCCAAAGGGAATTAATGCAAATAACATAAATTCTTTCAAATGGATGTGTCCCAACCTAACTACCGTAAGGAGACTCTTAAGGAATCCCTTCCTAATATTAAATTTGAGGATATAATACCTTCTCATCATGACAAACCCATTCTAGACCCACCTCAAGAAGAAATCGTAGTTTCAATCCATGCTTTATCAAGCTTGTCATCTCTCAGTTAGGGTATTTCCCAATTTGATCCTTGAGTGCAAAAATTGCATTGCATTTTACTGACCTCAGTCTTGGCTTCTGGAATCATCATACAAGACAACTTATGCTCCATGTACGCACAAGGAAGAGACACGCATAGCACTATTCCTATGTCACAAATCCAGTGGAGTCGACGATTCACTAATCTGAGCTAGAATCATAATTTTATGCCAATTACAAATCACAACCTAAATATTTTTAGGGACACATGGTGAATCCATGCTTACAACATAGAATTTGAACTAAGCTACAAAGATGAGTTCCATCATCTCCTATCAATGTGTTTGGGAAGGGCCCATGTGGGAGCGCTACCTAAAAGCTATTGGTCAAGGTATTTCCCAAGTTGACCCCTTACTGCAAAAATTGTATTGACTTTTACTGACCTAAACCCTCGATTCTAGAATTGTCATACAAGACAAATCTTGGGCCATGTACCCATGAGCAAGAGGCACACCTAGAACTATTTCGATGTCACAAATTCAATGGTTCACCGATCTGATAAATGATCATCATTCTATGGCCATTTACAACTCACAGCCTAAATCCTTTTAGGGACATGTGGTGAATCTGTGCCCAAGACATAGAATTTGAACCAAGAAACAGAACTAAGTTGCTTCATATCCTATAGGTGCATTTTGGTAGGGATACATAAACCATAGATATAAAGGATAGTAGGATGGTGAGAAATTATACATCCTTTTGTTATTATCCCATAGCAATTTTGCACAAGGGGATCAATTTTGAATTGAAATATCTACGTTGAACATGAGCTATGTGACCATTTCCACATGGAACAAACACATATGTGGGAGCTAACGAACCCCATTTATGTTACCCAATTTGGATGTCATACCCCTAGAGTAAATTCACAAAATTTCCCTAAATGGCCCTAAGGGGTGAGTTGCAATTGGCCATAGAACATAAACTATAAATTGGATAATGAAACCACTGATTCCAATGGAGTAATGATGTTGGATTTAAGCCAAGGGAACTCCTTTGTTATGATTTAGTTTCCCGAAAATGTTCATATTATACCATATCTAGAACTATTATTTTGCTCAGCAAGGGCCAATGTTAATTTTTTAGAAAAGGTTAATTTTCAAACGAAATCTCTCAAGAAATTGTGGGTAGCATGGCCATTTCAACAATGGGAAAACACGGTAGGGTGATTCCATGAAGGTGGGTAACACGTTTTGGCCAAATTTGGCGATGAAAACCTAATTTTTTACTCATGTGCTAGATAGAAGCCCTTGAAACGCATATATGCCATGTGAATTTCGACTTGTAGTAAAAACACAAATTGTAGAATATTATGTTTCCTTCCCAATGATAGTTTAAAAAAAATATTCCAATGTCATTTAATGTGT
>LPNX010023874.1:638212-712312 GCA_001517045.1 Pseudotsuga menziesii | reverse complement strand
ATCCTTGGAAATTAAAATATTTTTTGAAAAATATCGCCAATCATTTTATAGTTGGTGTTTTAAGAATTGGTAATATTCGCCAACATTTATACACTTTTAATTAATTATGGATCCTTAAAATCATCCCTGATTATTTATTATTTTTTGAAAGTGACCACATCTGATTTCAGCATCATTTTATACACGTGTGTCCATCCCAGCTTTTTTTTCACTCCTTTAAAAAATTGAAAAACCAAAAATACCCTTTTGAAGACGACGCATTAATGTGTGGGCTGTGTATTTTTCTGAAATTTTCTGGATGTGTATTTTTTACCCTGCGGATTTTTCTTTGAGTTGCTTCGAAGTTGTTGTCAGGTTTTCTAAGTGTAAGTTTTAGAACTAATTTAAAAAAAAACCATACGAATGTCAAAAAGAATGCATGATACCTCAATGGATAGAGGATTCGGTGATGAATCTATCGGTATGAACTCCGCTCAATTGTGTGCCATGAATGGCAGCATTTACACCCCTAGAAGACACAAAAACATTGATTTTCCTGTAAAAGGGCCGAATTTCTATTTTTCAGGCCCTCGATCAAGGTTTTTACCAAAGCTCAATTGAGGGTTTATTAAACCCTTGATCGAGGGTTTGTTAAACCCTCGATCGAGCAAATTATAAATAGCTCGATCGAGGTCGTGTCTTTGTCAAAAAATCTTACAAAAGTGGTCGACAATGAAGTTAAGCATCAATGACATTAATTTTATTTCAACAACCTTCCTAACACCATTTCCCACCTGAATTCCTAAATAAATTCTATATAAACATAAGACATAAACATCTTACTAATTTTATCATTCACAATTGGCTTACCAAGTTGAAACAATGCTTGTGTTTTAATGCAAATTTAGCATTATGTATTGTGTATTGTGTTTACATATTGTTGTAGGTGTGAATTTGGATTGTTGATTTTGATCACAATGGGAAGCAAAAAGCGTCGAAGTAAAATATCTAGTAGGAATCAAATCAACACCGAAGAAATAAGAGAGAAAGATAGAGAAAGAAAGAGGAAAAAAAGAGCAATCTTGAGAGGAGAAGAAGTTGCAAATCAAACTATGATGGGATAATCAAATGCCATTGCTAACAATATTGGTATTTAATTTAAAAGTTATGCAATTTCATACTCATAACTATAATTTTTTTTTTCCTAGTGATATAGTTCATATAATTTCATTCATATTTTCATATAATTTCATATTACATAATATATTTAATCTCATAGTGTTCTCATTCATAATTTATATATATATGTGTGTGTGTGTTAAATTGTTTAGAATGTAAATATAATTTTGTAATTGTAATTTTGTAAATAATTCATAAACTTATATAAATTGTATGTACATGTTTGAATTCATATATATGTATTCATAATTGTATGTAAATTGTATAATTTCATATTCATATAATTTTATAAATTGCATATTCATATATTTAATTTCATAGTTAACTCTAGTTCATAATTTTTACATTACATTACAATTTTACAATTACATTACAATTTTAATATTGATTTAATTTCATATTCATGTATATGAACATTTTCATAGTGTTCAAATTACAATTTTACATTACACTATGATAATGATGATAATTACATTACAATTACAATTACAATTACAATTTTACAATTACATTAAATTACAATCATTACATCATTACATTTACAATTGTACATTAGATTACAATAATTATATCATTACATTACATTACAATTTTACCATTACATTACAATTTTAATATTGATTTAATTTCATATTCATGTATATGAAGATTTTCATAGTGTTCAAATTACAACTTTACGTTACACTATGATAATGATGATAATTACATTACAATTACAATTACAGTTTTAATATCGATTTAATTTCATAGTCATGTATATGACCATTTTCATATTGTTCAAATTACAATTTTGCATGTTACATTAAATAATAATGATGATCTCGAATTACATTAAACAATTACAATTATAGTTTTAAACGTGTACAATTTTAATTTCATATTCACATGTATATGAACATTTTCATAGTGTTCAAATTACAATTTTACAAATTACATTACATAACATATTCAATCAAAGACGTAGGTATAATATTAGAAATGTATATAAGAGTATTTGTTGTACTCCAGTGAAGAAGGAGGTGAATCTAAGTAGCCTTCATCATAAGGAAGAGAAGGAAATGACCCAACTCTTCCATATCAACATCCATATCATGAAGACCAAGGTTGACGCTCTATTGGATTCTACTTCACAATACAATCTCATAGAAGCACATTAATATGCATGGATGATTTAAAAATGTTCTCAAAGAAACACATAGACCATGTCAATAATGATGATAATTACATTACAATTACCATGTTCTAGTATATGATAATGATGATAATTACATTACAATTACCATGTTCTAGTATATGATAATGATGATAATTACATTACAATTACAATTACAATCACATTACAAGTACAATTACATTACATTGCAATATTGTACAAATGACTAGGAATCATACTTAATAACCTAATTTACTTAATAACATCCAGATTGGGACATAAGTCTCATCCACAACAACTGTGGGAAGTACTTGGGATTTGTCGTAAAACTCATTATGAGGAGTACCACAAGAACCCCGAAGGAGCTGGCCAATGAGAGGACCTGCTAAGCGAAAAGGGCAATGACCCCTACTAGATTGACTAGATTCCCACCTATGAGGAAAACCAAAGAGCTATCGTTTGTGGCCAAGCGGTTAGCAGTTTTACCTGCGCCGTGAAGTGAGGGGTATTGCCCCAATACTCAAGCCTGAGATAGCCTTGGTGGCCAAGTGACTACCTTTTAACCATTAGGAAGCCAATTTAAACTGGGGTCCATATTCATCTCTAGTTACTACTACAGCCACCATTGTTTGCATTTATTTGTTAATTTGTTAACAAACCATGACAATATATGATAAACTTAAAATAAAATGTTATTCAAGCTTCTATAATTTATTTGCTAATTTTTTAACTAACAATGGAAATATGATAAGTAAAATAAAATGTTATTATTGAGCTTGCATTTATTTGTATTTATTCTTGAGCTTGTAAATTTATTTTTGAGTTTGTATTTGTTTATTGCTAGATCCTGTCTAGCCATCATAGGATCATGCACCCTCTAATTTCTCAAGAGTAATTGGGAGCTTCAATGACGTTGGAATGGTTGCTAATTGTTTTAGACGGTTGGATGATGCTACTCAAGAAGAGTTTGGGAACCCAACCCATGATTGGACAATCAGAGAGCATGTTAGTAATATAATAAAGTTGTACTTTGAACAACAATTAGTGATTACACAAGCTCAAATCCTACATGGATTGATAAAACACAAAAAATTGAAATGTTCCACAAAGTTGTTGGGTTTTAAGGATGTCAAAAATAAAAATGCATGTGAGAATGTAACAAAAAATGTAACAACTGCACTATCTGGATTTGGAAAGTCAAGAAAAACCTAAGTCACATGACACAAGGACATGGGACACAGAGGACACAAAAATATGAGTATTCGACACGAGACATGACGACCCAAATATAGGACACGAGGGACACGTTTTATATATATATTAAAAAAATTCATAAAGATCTACATTTTTTAAAAACTAGAAGTATATACAATGTACATCAATCATAATATCATTCAATTGAAATTTGACAATGATGGATCAGTAATAAAATTATCAATGAATCACGAACTTTGAACCATAGATTTCATATTTGATATTTCTCATTAAACCACAAAAATAAAAATGTATTACATAGATATCGAGAGAATGCCACCAACAAATACAAAATAGAGTAGATACTACTTAGTACCAAGTCTAGTATCTACTATACTACTAGATACAAAATAAAAATACTAAATAGCCACATGTAAGAATATCATAGCTCATCAATGGTACTAGCCATTGTCAATTGTCTTCCTACTCCTCCATGCCAAAATTAACATTACTGTCTCTTTCATCTATCCTCCTCCTCCTTTATACCCTCTTTGATAGGACACATGTCCAGAAATAAAGACACATTCCTGGAAAGTGTCCGACACGTGTTGGAAAGTGTCCAGATTTTGGGACACGAAAATTATGGTGTCAGACACATATTAGGGAAAGTGTTGTGTCTGACACGTGGAATACGGGACACTGGCCCTATTTGGAAGTGTCCTGTTACTTAGAGAAAAACTAATATCAGCGCTGCTTGTAGGGAAATTACAACTGCTATTGTGGCACGAAGCACCTCAAGAAATTGAATGGTCACAACAATGTCAAAGTTGCTCCACATTTCAAGAAAATAACTACACAAATACACTAAATTCATGGTAAATATAGATGAAAACGATGAAGCTGCTTGTTGGGCTCTTATAAGCAGAGAAGCATTTAAACATAGGATGGAAGAGGGCATCAGAGAGAAGGTGATAGAGTATTGGGACAACCATTCTCGTGCTATACCAGATCGAAAACATGTCCTGCGACAATGTTTTGGAAGAGGCATTTATAAGGAGCATTGCAAGCATGTTATGGAGATGATAGGAGTTGCTTTGTTAGAGGAATTCAAAGAATCAAATCCCGGTGTCCAGATCTCATTTACCATGTTAAGTAAGTTGAAACCATGGTATATTAGGCCGAATATGATTTGGGACACTTGTTATTGTCGATACCATGTTGAATTCCAGTTATACTATGACACATTTGTGTATTTTTGCAAAAAACATTGGGATGGTGAACTAGCTCCTCACACAGTGCATGATTTTATTTCTATGATACTATGCAATAGGAATCCTGAAAATGTGTTTTTCAATAAAATGTGTGTAGGTGGGAGAAGATGCCATGAATGTGGTGATTTGGCATTGTTCCATAGGAATTTTCCTATCGATCCAACACAACATGGATTATCAGGTATCACAGTTAAGTGGAAGATATATGAGTATGTGTCCATGAATCCATCATGTTCTTCACATGTTCCATCTAAGAGGATCGACTTGCTCAAGGATGATATTCCTATTTCAGACTTCATGGACAAGTTTCAAAGTCAAATTTACAAATACATTAAACATTCCCATAGGTCTAGGTGGCAAGCTTTAGAATTTAAGCATTCTCGTGAGGTTTTTGAGCTAGGCACAATCCTATCGGTGGTAGACTTTGCCAAGAATTACACATTTTCTCCTCAGAGAGAGATACAAAGTGAGTATTATCACTCTGACCAGGTGTCCATCTTCGTACATGTATTGTATAGACATACTCAGGTGAGCATTGATGGTAGGGATAGCACTCCTCAGTCATGTGATGTGATCAAGGAATATCATTTTTATGTCAGTGATGATCATGAGAATGACACATTGTTTATTCAACACTACTTTGGGTTGATTTATGATTCATTCAAAAAGAATGGGGTGTCATTTACAGAACACTGGATTTGGTTAGATGGGTGTGTAGGGAAATTCAAATTAGCACACTCATTTTATTGGTTGAGTCATCTTCACAAAGAGATGAGAATTCAACACACCTGGAGCTTTTTTGAAACAAGGAATGGAAAGGGTGAGCATGATGGCACAAGTGCATGCGTGAAAGGAGCACTTCGAAGGTACCAAATGAGTCATAGTGCATCTCGACTCAAGTTCTCAGCAGAAGTAGTTGATTGGTGCACACAAAATTTCGGTCACCAAGGTCATGAACAAGTAAGTTCAGTGCATAGGTAGGAAAAACCAACAACTTAATTGGAATTTAATAAATGTGTTTGTATTATATGTGTGTCTGTGTGTGTGATGTTTGTTATTCAATGCAGGTTTTTTTGGGATGTTTCCCTTGGTGATGTGAATAGATCCATGCCATGGTATTGCAAGACCATACCTGGTACGAGAGAACTACATTCAGTTCATAGTAAAGACATGGGTGACATATTTTCCATTGAAACGAGGAAGTATCCATGCTTCTATGATTTTTGTATTGACGCCAATTGACTGGGGGTTGATCATTGTGTGAACGATGCATATGTCAAACAATGGAAATATGTCCCTCTTAATCCAAAGGGGCCACATCCTATTTCGATGTGGCAAGAGATGCACACTGACGAGGCAGTGGTTTCACTAGATCATGATTGGGTTTCTGATTTGGTTAAGCAAGGTACATGATACTTGATTAAATGTTTAAGTCTCTAGTCCAGTACACACACACACACACACACACACACACACACATATATATATATTGTTTAATATTTGAAAATCTTGATGCAGGTGATGTATTTGTTGTAATTGCACCACCAAGAAATGTTGAGCATGTGGCATACTTTTTGATGTGGTGTACACAAATCAAAAGTAGGTTGGTGCGGCCCTATGTTGACGGAGAGTTCATGTACCAAGTTGGTGACCTAGTAGTGATGGGCCACTTTTTTGAAAAAGTGAGAAGATAAGGTGACTATATTATTTACAGATATTTCATGTTTGAATATATATCTTTTCAGTACAGTCATTTGGTGGTGGCAGCTTAGATACATCTCATTGAAATCAAGGTGAAGAGGGGTGAACCAAAGAGATGAAAGATGTCAGTAGCTGACCATTATCATATTATGGAGACGTGCATTCCTATAACCCATTGACCGGATGAATGAAAGTTATATGCCATGACATATAAGTTGATACATTGACATAGTTGCCATGATTTTGAAATACATAGCAAATCTAAATTTCTTCTGAAATATGAAATCAAAATTTACATTGTAGTTGTAATTTGCACTTAGTAGATCTTACATTGTAAAGTTGTAAATTTTGTAACATTATAATTGTAAGTTATGTTAAAAATTGTAAGTTGTGTTTGATTGACAATTTTGCAAACATGTAAAGTTGTAAAAATTGTAAATTTTGTAAACTTGTAATTTATTAAATTGGAATATTGTACAATTGCGTAAGACTGTAAAAAAAATTAATGATTGTTAAAAATAACATTAAGATCAAGTAAAACATAAATAACTTTAAACTATAACTACAAATAATTAAAACATTTAACAAACCATCATGTTCAAAAAAAAGTCCATATATATATATATATATATCGATAATCATAAAGTCCACAAATAACAGTCTACAAATAACTCCTATGCCATTGATCGAGAGATCAACCATCATGGAAACTACCACCAGCTGCACTATGCCCCTGGTCTTGGTCATGCACATCAAACAGAAAATTTCCCAGGTCTAAGAACTGCATAAGTTAAAACCGTGAACTCTACAAGTCAGTTACATAACACATATTTAAATTACATGTACAGAATGTGATAAAAAATTAAATATATTTATGAAACACAGATCTATGAACTCACCTCGCTCGAGTTGAGTGTCAGGTCTGGGAGGCTGGGTATCTGCCGAGATTATCCTTCATCGAGACCTGATCAATGAGCAGCAACCCACTCATCTATAAACATCATGGCTGCTTCAACGGCCTCATCCGCAGCTACCTATGTCTATGTGTGTTTCCATTACATGAAAATAGTTATATTAATGAATTACAATTTGAACTTGAGAATTACAATTTGAACATGTAAATTATAATCTGAACATAAATATGCAAACAATTCAAACAAGTGATAACTAGTACCTCATCAATTGGTGTGTCATGAGTAGGACTCGAGCGAGGCTATGTAGAATCATGTGCAATGCCCTTGCCTCTATCCTTTACAATATGAACAAGATAAATGAGGAAAGTTGGAAAAAACCAAAATATTGTGTGTTCAACAATTGACTTGAATTTAGAAATTCAAATTTAGGATGACAGTTAACACATACCTCATCGACGTGGGCGGATGGAACTGCAACGGGACCTCGAACAGATGCATCACTGCCAAACATGATCTCCATGAAATCGGACTCTTGCATGGAGGTCTAACACAAAGCAAAGTATTAGTTAAAAAAATATATACCTGACAATCATAGCAATCAAATGATGACAATAAAGATATACATGTCCCATCAATTGAGGCCTGCATCTCTGGTGCAGTCTAAAATATGCATCGCGCACCATGATAGCATAGTACAGCATTGATTCATGATCAATAAGGTTGAGAACATCATCGTCCACCCACTATAACTCAGGCTCTGCAGGTGCAGTGGGTGCTTTGCGTCTCTCTGCCTGTATAACCATCATGTGAGAATGCATTGTCATGAGTGTCTCCTCTGCCAATGCACCATGCTCCTCAGTCGCTAGTTGAGATGACGCAGGTACATCATCAACCCTAAGCATGGTCCTAATAGGGTGACCTACCAATGGCTCTGGCTCTGGCTGAGCTACTGGGTCTTTCCTAGCCCGAGGACGCACATGACTGCATCCCCCACCAACACCATAGAAGCTTGATGGTGTGCTAGTGTAATCTGGTAGCATATCCAGGACAAACTCTGCATATATATGTTTTGCAAAGTATAATGGCACCTGGTCATGGTGGGGAAACATGCCCCATGCTCCAATGAACCTGTCATATACATAAGACGTTGTAGCCTCTAGCTTAAAATCCTTGATTCTAAGTGGTTTACCAGGGGTGCGGTAGGGAGGGATGTCAAATAATTCTCCCTTCACATCATGGGCAGCTGTTGCATCTCTCACTGCAGCCCAGTCATCAGGACCCTTCACAGTGGCCCTTCTTCTCTCACATGCAGAGGCCCAAAGAGAACTCAATGGTCCAATGGACATGTAGACCTTTTGTAGATTGTCTACTGCCTCTAACATCATCTCCATCGAACGTGTTGAGGGAGAGTTCTTAGGAATGGTCTTCATGTTTTCCTGCAAACACACACGGTGCATGGTAATGTCTTGTAGTGTGATACGTGTGATATCATCCTCCCATGGTGCTTCCTCGGGAGGGTCGATGCCATGTTGTGCAGCATCTAAAAATTAGATGAAAACATAAATGTTAGTGCTGATAACATTTAATGTTAGATGAAAACATAAATTAAAGGTACTGATAACTAAGAATTATATATATGCATTTAATGTACCTGTCTCATGGGGAACCTCCCCATCGACACCAATAGTATCTTGATCCTCGTCACTCACATGCATAGAGCGGTTGTTTCTCATCTCCCCAGCAAGAGCGTATGTCGGCATAGAATGCCTAGGAAAACCTGTGAAAATAGAGACATACAAGTTTATGATTAAATATACACATGTGAAAAAATTTAATTTGATGTAACTAACAACAAAGAGTACATCATGCACAATTGTATACTTACGATTCCTCCATCGACCTCCAGGGCGAGGAATGGCTGCAGATCCGCTAGTGCTTTTCCTTCAATGAACCGAAGGTCCCCATTGTAGAGATGCATCTACATGAAATAAGGCATAGTAAATGATTTTTTGTAAATAACTCAATGTACAAATAACTCCATATATGGATATGAGTAAAAAACTCTTACTCAAAAAACCACCAAAAAGTTTACAAAACAAAATGGATTGACGAGTTTTTTGTTTTTGCTTTGAAGGTGGTGTGAAGAAGAATATATGAAATATGTGGTGTGGTCGGGGATATGATTTATTTTCATAATGTTGAGTACTCCTTTATTTCTTGTTCAATTTGATATTATGGACATGTGGCACTTATTTGGGTGAAGCTTCATAAAATACGAGTTGAATTCTTGTCACTAAAGGTTTTTCAGGTTATAGGGAATGCTTTGTGAGTTTTCGATGGGGTGGAAATGAGTTAAAAATACTTGGGATTTTAAACTAATTCCTATAGATATTTATAATTTTAAACTAATTTTTAAAATTATAATTATGTAAAAATTTTCATCTATTTTCTAAAAATTAAATTACAATTCCAGTTTTCCATAATTTAATGTATAAACTTATATATTTTATTAGTAATATATTTACTATTATTTTAAAATATTCTAAATTTATAATTTATAATTTTCAAAATGTTGAATATAAATCTACATATTTTTCTACAAAATATCAAAAATATAATTTTATCTTTTTTTTTAAGTAAGAAAGAGAATCTATCATAGTACAAAAAATTACAAGGAGAGGTCGATGGAGCTTGAACTTCAGCCCAAAAAAAGACCCAACTTAGAAATGTCTATCTTTGCTCACAAAACCTTGACAAAGATCAGGCTTGGAGGAGCCTGATTCTTCTGACAACCCAAAAATTGGTGTCTTACATCTTTGTATCCCAAAAATAGAAAAGAACCTTTACAGCCTAGTAAACAAAAAATAACCATTACGGCCTGAAAACAAAAAGAACCTTTACGGCCCACAAAGTTTTTACATAGACATACTAATGAAACCTTTGACTAAAAATGTACCAGAGCAAAGGGGACTTCCGCATTACAAATGGAGAGCAGTGCCACACAGAGTCACACAGAAGCCTGGAGAACTTCCAATTCAAGAGCCCTCTAGCTTCCAGCCTTGCCGAGAAGATTAGGAGGATGCTCCTCTCAGGGAGGCTGCATGGTGGAGGCTAGAGAGTTGGCCATAGTCTGCCCTGGGTTCGATGGTCCGGCATCAGGATTGGCATGTAGATTTTGAGCGATTTTCTAAAGAAGGTGGAACCTAGCCACACATTCCTATTGACCTTTGCGTATGGTATCCATGGCCTTGCGGATGCCTTGAGCCATTTGGATTTTGGCTTGGATGTCACGGGCTAACAGAATACATGCTAACCAAAATGGATTGGGGATCAGTGGGAAGCCCATAAGCATTTTGAACTCCCAAAGGAGATCAATCTCCATTATTGTAATAAACACCTCAACCGCCATGGGCGTTTCAGACATGTACTGGTCTCCCTAGTTAAAGGAAGTAGCATTCAGAATACCCATATCTTGGGGCATTGATTCCTCCTCTGCACCAGTAAAAGCTTCGCTGGGGTTACCCCCTCGATTTGGGCCTTGCACTCTGGACCATGCTCTCCATAAACTTGGCATGGTGCAGTCTCTCAGGTAGACATAAGATAGAAATATAAGGGAGTAAAGGAACTTGGAAATGAGCAAGGCCTCTGAATGACAAACATAAATAGGGCTTTCCGTTGCCAATGAAATCATTTTGTAGCCACCATCCTTTGCTCTCCCTGATCCTGCCATAATGCCCTACCGCTCTCCACGCTCGAGGTGATCTCTCATCTTTTGCAAGCGATTCACAACCTTAAGTTTTACAGCATGCTAGATGATATGGTCCTCCGTCATTGATATCCCTCTATCATAATCTATGGCAGGTCCAGTACCTGCATTACTAACCTCCCTCATTCCCACAGATCTAGCTTTAAGAATTCCCTCTCAATGCATATAAAGTTGCTCTCTTCTTCCATACTGGGGACTGTCATGTTTGGGTTCCATGTGCTCTGTACTCGGACCACATGTAGGGAGAAGATAATCAAGAAAGAACTGCGTGTTAAGACAGATAAGATTGTGGGCTGAGACAGGCCTTACCATACCCCAGCTGGCGATTGAAAAATCCCTTGTCCTATCACAATTATCGATTAGACTATGGAAGGCCCTCCTGTGATGATGACATGCCATCATCATACCTCCCCTCAGATCGGAGCCATCTGTCATTCACTTAGGAAAAACAGAGCGTATTTCCTCGCATCATCATCTTCCAGCTTGGAGCAGCTGCTCCATATTTGCAGGTTTTTTCCGTCATCCTCCTTAGTCTTTGCATGGAAAGAAAACTCGCTCTCCACTCTAGCATTAGCCATTGCATCCGCCACCCTATTCCCTTCCCGCTTAATGTGCATTAGCAGGAAAGCTTCCTCTCCTATGAGGATCTCCCTTAGAGCATTTAAACTGCTCTCTCATCTCCAATTTTTGGAAACTTGGGATGTGAGGGATCCTGCTTGGAGTCTGCATGCAATGTTAATTATAATCTGGGAGTCACCTTCCACCACCAGAGGAATTTTTCCCATTTTCTTTGCCCATATTAGGCTATTTATTAAACCTTCTAGCTCGGCCATGTTGTTCATGTTTGACCCTATAGAACCCTAGAACAGACTAAGGATGCTTCCCCTCGAGTTTATGATAACACCTCCATATCCAGCTAGACCTGGATTTCCTTTGGCTGCACCATCTACATTGATTTTGAAGGTTCCTGCTGGAGGGGGAATCCAAAGTAGTGGGTTGGAGCCTTGCACCACACGCGAATGACCAATCAAGTTGTCTGGAGGTATTTATTCTAACCCAAAATCCTGCAAAATACTACGTTCATTTCTTTCCACTACAAATTCTTCTTGCGACCAAGATTGCAATGTTATAGTTTCTTTCATATGGGTTTTAATGGAGTTCCATATTTCTTTGAATTTCATTTCTTTGTTATTGAATGTTTGTTTATTTCGGGTCTTACAAACTTCCCAAATTGTAAATCCAGGGAAAATTTCCCACAATCGATTCACTATTTTGTTTCTAAAACTGTTGATTGGCCATTCATCAATTGTGATATATGGTCATCCCCTGTGTCTGTGATCTCTTCTAAAGATTGTCACCCCCTTCTCCCATAAGGAGTTAGCAATCCTGCATTCATCCAACAGGTGATTAATAGACTCACCCTTCTCTTCACACATGCAGCAGTGGGATGGCCCATGAAAACTTCTGACCTGTAGGTTATCCCAAGTTAGGATACGAGGCTTTATGACGATCCAGCAAAAAATAGATATTTTGGGCCACCACCCTCCCTTCCATATTTTATTCCATTTGGCTTCTGGGGAAATGTTTAGGGTGTTCGTTAACAAGCCTAGGGATTATTTTCGATTGAAGTTTCCTAAGGTTGAATACCCCCATCTAACCTTGTCGGGGTCCTCACTCTTGGAGAACCTTTTCTTGGAGAGCTCCACTAAGAAATTTTCGATGTCTTCCCATGGTGCTTTGTCTTGCCACCATTGCTTTCCCTTCCATCTTTTGACCCTCTTTTCTGCATTGTTGTTATCCCAGAATTCCACCACCTTAACCATGGAGTTGTTTTGGAGGAAGGAGCATAAGAGAGGAGTGTCTTCCCCACCCAAAATAACGGCTTCCTGGTTCAGAGCTTCACTTGAAAATCTTACATTTTGGTCGTTTCGAACTTCCCAAAAGCTGTTTTTTTGAACCAGACCTCCATTTACCTGGGTGGTCTTCCATATATTGGAGCCTGGGAGATCTTCACTGAACCTTACCAGGGAATGGTGTGGCCAGTGTGGTGCATATTTCAAATTCCACAGTTTGTCCCAAGGTTCATTGCTGTAGTTCACCCATCTCCACCAGATTCTTGCACTCATAACTTTGTTATTATCCAAAGGGTCTCTGAGGCCCAAACCCCCCATGCCCTTCGCAGTGCATATGGTTTTCCAATCCACTAGAGGGCATTTTTTATTGTCTTTCATTCCCCCCCAGAGGAAATGCCTCTGGATGTTCCTGATTTGTTTGATGATGGATTTTGGGGCAGCTAGAACTAAGAAAAGATACATGGCATAGCTTGCAATACCAATTTCACTAGGATAATTCTACTTGGAAAATTAAGAGCTATGAAGGTCCATAGACTGAGATTTTTGTTAATTTTGTCCAATATTTCTTTCCAAGAGACCTGTTTGATAGTTGACTCTGCCATTGGATCTCCTAGATACTTCAAGGGAAAGCTTCCTTTTGAAAATTCCAGGATCCTTAGGATGTTTCTCTTGGCAATCCTGGGGGTGTTGAAGAAATAGGTTTGAGATTTCTCCTTGTTGATTTCAAGGCCACTAGATTCAAGAAATGTATTCAAACACTCTTTAATTCCCCTGGCTTCGTGCACTAAGGATGGGCCCATCATCATATTGTCATCCACGAACTGTTGGTGGGTTTGGGGATCCATTCCTTTCGTTAGGGATAAACCATGGATTTTATTCTTAGCTCTCCTATTCTTGAGCAGTCTTCCAAGCCCTTCAGTTACAATAATGAATAGGAAAGGAGAAAGGGGGTCTCCCTGTCTTATTCCTCTGGTTGGATTAAAGGGGCTCGAGGGAGAACCATTAACCAAAATAGAGAAAAAAGTAGAGGAGACCATATTCATGATCTAGTTAGTCCAATATTTCACAAATCCAAACGCTTTTAAAAAGCCACTCAAAAATTGCCAGTTCAATTTATTGTAGGCTTTAGAGACATTAAGTTTCAGAAGCATAGCTAGAGTCATGGTTGCTTTGAGGGAGTGGATGGTTTCATGGACTAAAATTATGCCATCCAGGATTTGTCTACCTTCCACGAACCCGGCTTGCTTTGGAGAAATGATAACAGGTAGGATGGGTTTTAAATGATTGGCTATTACCTTAGTGATTATTTTATAGATAACATTGCACAGGGAAATCAGTATTAGTTTTACAAGGTCTTCGGTTCCAGTTTCTTTTGGAATGAGAGCCAAGAAGGTCGAGTTAAGAGCTTTGAGAATGCTTCCCAATTTCCAAGAATCCTCCACCAGGGCCACTATTTCTTCTTTTAGCCAGTCCCAACTGGCATGGAAAAAATTAGTGGTGAAGCCATCTGGGCTCGGCGCTTTATCTTAGGCCATTTGATTCACCACAGTTTCTAACTCAACCATCTCAATAGCTTTTCCAAGTATTTGGTTGTGGTCCTCCATGATTAGTTTGGGGATGTGACTGAACACTTCTCTTTGAGCTTCCTCTCTGTCTCCATCCGGTTCCTACAGGAGATTGGAAAAGTAAGAGTTTAAAGTGTTCTCCATATCCTCTTGGGATTCGTCTATGCTTCCATCCTCCTTCTTCAGTCTATCCATCCTGTTACCCTGCCTGTGTTGGATGGTCGCTTTATGGAAGAAACTGGTGTTACATTCCCCTTCTTGGAGCCATTTGAAATGAGACTTTTGGCTCCAGTAGACTTCCTCTTGTCTCTCTCTTTGATTGAATTCCTGCAAGAAGGTCTTCTCCTGAACCCTTAGTTCCTCATTGTATCCGCTGATCATTACTTGAGACTGAAGATGCTGGATCTTGATCTCTAAAACTTTCTTTTCTTGAAATATATTTCCAAAGGATTCCTTGTTCCATTTTTTGATGCATTCTTTCAAGTGTTTAAGATTTTGTTGGAATTGATACATGTGGGTGCCCCTAATTGGGGGAGATTTTTCCCACCAGTCTTTCAGTTTCTCCTGAAAGGCTGGTTGGAGGAGCCAGAATTTTTCAAATCGAAAAGGTCTTCAGGGGTTGACTCTGACATTGTCACATTCCAAAGTGATGGGCCAATGGTTTGATCCTGCCACTGGAAGGATGACCACTCTGAGGTTTCCCCCATCCATCATGACTGATTCTAATAGCAGGAATCTGTCAAGTCTGCAAGCAATTCCTATGTCTCCTGATTGTTTATTGTTCCATGTGAAGATACCATTGGAAGTTCTGACATCAATTAGGTCCATATCAGAGATGGTGTTATTGAAGAGAGTGCTTGCGGTGTTTAAGCTCCAAATACCACATTTTTTTTCATCAAGGTTTCTTATCAGGTTAAAGTCACCTCCAATAATCTAGGCTCTATTCTGAACTAATGTTTTGAGGTCTGTGAGAGATTCAATGAATGCCTATTTCTGAACCACCTTCGAGGGTCCATAGACATTAGGGATGAATCCTCTGATTCTGGTGCCGAGAATGTGGAAATAAGTCGAGATAGTATAGTTGGTGGAAAGAAAGCCTAATAAGGTCACCACGTAGGGATTACAAAGAATTCCCAGACCCCCTGCCACACCTCTGGCATCGATGGCAATCGATTCGCAACCCTTCCATACTTTTTGGGCTGTATTCGCTAATTATTCTCCTGAGCATTTGGTTTCTTGTAGGAAGATTATCCCTTATTTTCCCTTGTCGATTCTTCTTTTTAGGAGGCACTTCTTTAGCCCATTGTTACAACCTCTGATATTCAAGGTTGTAATCTGCATTAAGAAGGAATTAATTAGAGGGGGAAAGGGCTGCATCTATGGTTGGATACTGCCCTGAAGCCACTAGTTGTTCTCCTATCACTTTGATTCTCTGGACATTGCTTGGTCTGCCTCTTTTATCTTTCTTTGAGTTTTTCCCTTTCCCGTCTGTGACTTTGAGAGATCCAATCACGACTCCTAGGGTATTCACATTCTTGGCATGGATAATCACTTTCTCTAGAAGAGACACTTGCTGTGGGGGTATTTTTGCTGGATCTTGATCATAGCAGGAAGCTTCCATTCAATCTAGATCTAGGTCCCCTATTTTCATGTCCTTAGATACATCTTCCCTGGATCCTGAGACTATCTGGGGTTCCTCAGGTCGATTCAATGGAAGGCCCTTCAAGGTAGTGTTCTCAGAGCCATGATAATTTGTTGGGGCTAGATTCTTATCATCTCCTTGTCTTTCCTTATCCTCTTCCCCCTACTGTTAACTTAGAGTTTTATTCTTCATGGCTTCTGTTTGTGCCTTGATTGTTTTTATTGGCTATTCTTCCTGAAGGGTCTCGAACCGGTTTTGAGTCTGCACCCTTTTGTGAACTTCCGGACCCAAGATCTTTCTGGCCTGCCTCTTTTTGTTTTGAATCTTGGTGAATCCTTCCGCATCCTGAAGTTCTTGATCCTACTTCCCTCCTGGTCTCTTGTTTTAGGGGAATTCTCTGAACAAATTCCCATGTTCATGGCATCTCCTACATCTGAATGGGATCTGTTCATAGTCTATGGCTTGAAACCATTCCTCATCTTCCCATGTTAACTCTATGCCATCTGGTAGGTCTCTTGAAATGTCTAGGTAGATGCAGATCCTGGAAAATGAGATGTATTTCCTCTGTCTAGTTTGTTCAGATATTTTGATAGAGGTCCCCAGAGAGTTACCTATATCTATTAAGATTTCTTCCTTCCAATATTCTGAAGGTAGGGAATACATTCTGATCCATATTGGTGCAATTGTCATATTTTCTTTGTTTAGATCGAATCTCTCTTTCCAGGGTCTCAAGAAGAGACCAACCGAGTTGAAGAAGTAGGGACCATTCTCAAAGATTTTAGTTCTGTCCTCTTCATTGAAGAATATAATGGTGAAGAAGCCTTTAGCTCCCAGCTAGAGATCGTAATGACCTTGGGGTTTCCACGTTGAGTTTATCCATCCTACCAACGTCTTTTCTGTGGGCCAGATTCCCATGAATTTTCCTATGCTGGCCCTTTCCTTCATATATTGAATTCCCCCTTGACTCTGTCTGATTTTATTTGAAGTTAGGGAATCATTTTGTATTTCGGGACGCATTGTCCTATCCTTCTTGTTCCACTGCACCCTTCGTCATCCTTGGCAGTTGTCTAGGCATTGAATACTGCTTTTCCTATGTCCTTTTATGATCCCAATGTGGTTGTCTCTGCCTCCACAGCTTCAGGTCTTCCTCGATCCCTCTCCCCCCGAGGACGAGCAGGAACCATCTCAAGAATTGTTGTTGTGCTTCCACCGACCTTCTTAGCCACCAAGAAACCTTCTACCATTCACCATACACTTGCAGAGCTCCCCAAATCTTCCAAAACCAACTCATAACCAAAATATAATTTTATCTTATATTATGGATTTTTATTAATTTTTTAATTTGATATTATTTTAAAAAATTTAAATCATAAAATTCTATTAAATTTTTAATGTGATTTTTTTTTCAAATTTGCACACTTATTTATAATTTTTTTTTCCTTAGAAAAATAAAATAAAATCCATACTTTTCTTTGAGCTTAAAAAAAACTAAAATACATAAGTACATTTTTCAATAAATTAAAATTAAAATATGTTAAAATATATATATTTAACATAGATATATNTATATTTAAATTTGAATATATATGATCAAAATATTTAAAGCAAAATATATGTGTTGTTTAGATAAATGCCTACGTTGGTTTAACGTTCATGATTGTCTCACGTCAAGGGTTTGGATTTTTTTCAGTCCTCTGTGTATTCTCAGAGGATTGAAAAAATTCGAGCAACATTTTTGCTTGTCGGGCTCTCATTTAAAAATTAAACTGACAGCATAAACATTATCGGTTTACAAAATATATATATAAAACAAAAAATTAAATATTAAATTAAAAAAAAATTCAATTTTATAAATATTTTAAATGCTATCGGCAGCATTTCAGCTTGCCGACACACATTGCAAACATACTAGGAAAAAAATAAAAACCTAAAAACATCTATAATAATGATTATTTTTCACTTTTAACCTAACATTTTAAAACTTAATTAAAAAATTAAAATTTCATTTCTATTTCAAAAAACAAGCTTTGGGGGTTACCACTCTCCTCCGACATTCCAGTGAAAGGGGGTGTGGCTTGCGTGGTCGGTCGATCGAACTCTCCAGGGGCATGGCTGCACAGGCAATGTGTTCTAGAATGCAGACACTCGGTCGAGGTAATGGCTCAATCGAGGGATTTTGCAGCGGACTGAATTATGGCCGTGAGTGCGTGAGGCCTTTTTTATAATTTTTTAAAAACAGGGAGCTCGATCGAGGTCCGTAGCTCAATTGAGGTCACTACCTTGATTGAGGTTTTATTTAGCCCTCGATCGAGCTCTTGGAAAACCCTCAATCGAGGTATTGAAACCTCAATCAAGGGTTTAACAAGAGCTCGATCGAGGGTTTAAAAAAACCTCGATCAAGCTCTTGTTAAACCCTCGATTGAGGTATTAACACCTCGATCAAGGGTGCACTTTTTGCATTTCACTGAAAATCTGTTGCCAAAAATTATTACCGACCTCCATGGATGCACCTGGTAGTGGGAGTGGATAGATCCCAATTATGCTTCCTTGTTTGGATTTTTAACTCAAAATGTAAAAATTGTCACATGTTCTATTAATTAAAACCCTAGTGTCCTATCCAACCAAATAAAAGGTGCATATGGCCATAAGACTCACAAGTTTTCAGCACCCCTACCTATAACATGATGCTAGGAATCCAATGGAATCAATGGTTTCATGATCTGGTGCATGGTTTTTGTTATATGTCCATTTGCAAGTCATACCCCTATAGCCATTGAAGGTCATATGCTAAATTGATCCTAGGACCTAAAACCATGTTGGCCTCGAAAAGAAGTGCAAGGAAGAAGCTCGCACGCGCAAGCAAAGAATATTTGTCGTGCATGTGACAAAAACAAAGGAAGATTGCTAAGGAAGCAAAGGACCTGTCCAGGTAGAATAGAGAGGTGCACGGTGAAGGAAAGGCAAGCATAGAAGCATGCAAATGATAACGGATAGAAAGCGATAGGTGCAGAATCCAGATCATGTCTGTTTATGGCAACGTAAGCCTACAGCTACGCATGTATGAGTGGATATTTGAAATTTAGGCCGATAGTGCCTCATGTCAAGTCATGATCAGCACAGTTGTAGCGTGAGGGGCAGCTGATAGTGATAGTTATCATGTAAAATACTAAAAGTAGGAGGGATGCATTAGTTAGAAGGTTGGATTTTAGTTTTTTATTATTGATTGTGATTATGTTTTAGATCATTTTCCAACAATTGTTGGTTAGTCAGTTGTAATCCATGGTGAAGGATGCCATCTTTACTGTAATGTTGTAGAGATTAGAAGAAGAGAAGGCTCAGGAAGAGCCTAGAGGTGATAGGAGGTTGTTGAGCCGTGGGTCTGGCTGCTGTGTGCGCGGACCACTAGGAGTAGATGTAGGGTATAAGAGAAAACTAGAGAGCATGAGAACCATAAGTCTATGTCTTAAAGATATATCTTAAGATCAGTTTGCATCCCGCAGAATACAAGGTGTTGTATCATTTTCTCATGCAAGATGAAGAGGACCTTGGTGGTTTTTCCTAAATGGGTTTCCATGCTATCTCTTGCGTTTAAATGAATGATTGATGTGGAGAATGTTTATGTGAATGGTTGTTATTTTCTTTTTGTATAATGCTAAATGTTGCTTAAATCCTTGATGTTATCCTATAATATGTAGATGAATGATTGGAAAGGCGTTAGTGAAATGAACATGTATATATCGTCATGTGTGCTTCTATCTTAAGTCATGACATAAATCGCGGTCGGCTTGTTGGTATGAGTCAACTGCACTGCACAAGTTGCGCCAGTTGCGAGGTGGAGGGTAAGGAAAAGTTGCATGCGATGACATGTATTTGTGCTCAGTCGCGCACGACTAACTCCTCTGTCCAGCCATCCTATTTCGTTTGTTGAGCTCCTTGGCTATGAGCCAAGGGACTATAATCCCTCAACAATCGAGGAAACATGGTTCCCATGGTTACCCATCGAAGATATATCTTAGGTGAGACTGCTCTTGATTCGCAGGTGTTGCTGACAAGGCTTGCTCTGTCGGGCCGATATCTCGGGTATTTGTTGGGTTAACGGGCTACGTAGAACCTAGGTCATGCGAGTTAGGAAAAGTAGCCAACAAATTATTCTGTTGCTGGGACCTTATTGATCAAATCAAGGGAAATGTTGTGGTACCCGACGAAGAAGGAGTTAGAAGACTGGCTGGATTCTAAAACACTGGAATTCACGCAAGAAGAGAGCGTAGGGACATGGTTGAGCGCAGAGAAATGGATAGATGAATATATGTACTCTGATGTTCATGAGATCTTCTTTACTGAGTTCCTCATTTTACTACATGAATGGTTGTTAATATTGGTGACTAAGTAGACCAATTTCCAGAGAAGGGAGACTATTGAGTGGAGCGACGAGTTGGTTCATGAGGTAACTAGTGTAAGTAACCATGTTTCTAGAGCTTTTGATTTTTGGGTTAATAGTATATTGCAAGGATATATTACTGAGTATAAAGTAGATACTATAACCTCATATAGTGAAGTTGAAAGAAATTTTTTCCGAGGACCTTAGGGAAGGTACCTTATGTCAATAAACTTGTTAATTAACATGCTCCCTTATGAAAAGAGTATTTTACAACTCAACGATTGAGTCACAAAGTCTGTGAAGGAGATATGTTGTGTAGAATTTAGGAATAATATGGACGGTAGTAAGGAGAAATGTTCCAAAGAAACGCAGAAGACGAGCTGGACGGTGGATTCTTAAGAAGTGGAAGGAGGTTCCAGTCAGCAAAGAGGATGAAGGTAGCTAGAGCCAGGGGGGCTTATAACCTGCCCAGGGAAGGTGAATATGGATGGGAGTCACACTTAAATGAAGGTTCCTGCAATGAAGAGGAGGAGTATAGTCCAATTTTTGAGAGAGAAGAATCAAAAGAGTCTGCAGAGACGCTAAGGACCTGATGTGACTACGACATTCCAGGAAGATCACATGAAGTGAGAACTAGAAGTCCCTCACCTGAACAACTTTTGAACACTAGTATTCATAGTGCCAAGACTGGTGCACATGGAATCCCATCAGTGATCCCAGTAAATCTAGTAAATCCAAGGAATCAAGTGAACAACTCAGCTCCACACTAATGGCGGAAACACATGTTAGATTACCCACATTTAGTGGGAATGGAATGGAAGAACTAGAGTAGCATTGGTTCCTCTGTGAAGCCATGTGGATGGTACATTTAGTCCATGATGTAGATATAAAGAAGGCACATATGATCACGACCTTGAGGGGTCATGCGCTAGATTGGTTCATGAAATTTTGTGCTGCACCAACCGAAACACCACATAAGACTCGTAAGGAAATTCGACAAGAAATGATCTCAAAGTTTAGAAAGCCCCTATCTGAGTCCTAATGTATTACCAAGATCAAGGAGATTAAGCAGGCTCTGATAGAGATAGTATGGGACTTTGATCAGTGGTTCAAAATGCTGATGGACAAATTTATTTTCTAGATGTTGGATGTGCAGCATAAAGAGTGTTTTATTGTTGTGTTGTTGCCTGCACACATTAGAGGACCACTCATGTAGCAAAAGATCGCGATGTAGACAGAGGCACTGGAGTTGGAGACGAAGCTAGAGGCCTCACCTATTGGAGTTGGAATTGCAGGAATGATACATATTCAGTCACAATTGGCTAATCTGAAAATTCAACTCCAAGACATAAAAAGGGGAAAGGAGGTGCAGGAATACCTCTGGTGTACGTGATGCAAGACCAATGGACATACAAAAGATGACTGTCCAGCTTACATGAACTACATCTCATCTAGTACATCGAATCCATTGAGTACCCAGGGGATGCCCTGGTGCACCGTATTCCAGACAAGAGGACACCATGACGTAGATTGCATGTTCCTATAGAAGACAGTATGTACCCCAACTAATTTATATCCTAAATTTTGTAGATCTCTAGGCCATAATGAAAAAGACTGTCAGGCCTACCAACTTATGAGAGAGAAAATGTTAGATGCCTATCTAATGAATACTGAGGAGAAAATAAATATTGAAAAAGATGCACCTTAGTTTCAGTCCATGCCTCAGTTTCCAACTGCACAAAATTTTCAGAATATGGCCCCGTATAACTTGTACCAATAGCAGTACCAACAACCACAATACCTGCTGCAACCACCTCAACTTTAGCTAAGGGGGGGTGTCAATTACAGGGGCTGAGGAGGAGGAGGATTTGGCTAAGGGAGAGGGCAGGTGGTATGCTACAATTGTGGAGTATCGGGCCATTATTCTAGGGGCTTCCCTGAACCTACGAAGACTTGCTCATATTGCAGACAAGAGGACAATATGGAGAAATGTCTGCAACTCATCACTCAATGGAAAGCTCAAACAGTTGGAGAAGCTAACCCATCACCAAACCCTGCACCAAATCCTGTGCCGAATGCTCCCAACCTGAATGCTAATGTCAACATACAGATGATAGTTGTCGAACCACAAGAACCAAATCTAGCAGTGATAACAAGGGGAGGTGCTGCAATAGGTGTATACCAAGCTACGTAGACAGAACCTGCGACACAAGAGCAACTGTAGGTGCGACCTAGTGCGCAGAATAAGGCACCACTTAATGTCTAAGAACAGAAGCGGATATTCATGGACATACGCCTAGATTTTGTACGAATGGAATAGCCATCCACCTTAGGCCAAGTAAAAGATATGCCTGAAATATTCCAAAAGATATTCAAACAAAAGACCACAAAAAAAGGTGCAGATAAGGTTAGTAAGCTCAAACCATTCCTGTCAAGTTGTTTGGCTCTAATTCAGGACAAGGATGCACTTGCATAGCTAGGAATTCTTATCGAAATGCTTCCATAGAAAGACCCATCAGTAAAGAATGTTAATAGTGTCAAGACGAAGTTCAAAGCAGGACGTGAGCTCAGGCTGTCAGCACAAATCGACGGTTACGATGTGGACTATATCATCCTTGACCTGGGATCTGATGTTAACATTCTAATGCACCAAACATGGGAAATAATGGGCAAGCCACCCCTAGAATGGTCCCTAATTCAATTAAGACTTGCTATTTAGGCAAAGGTCCTACCTATTGGTAGACTGAGTTAGGTCCAAGTGGATATTGAAGGATTGCGCACTTTTGAAGACTTCAAGGTCATCAATATAGTAGACGATACTAACCCCTATCCCTCGCTACTAGGAATTGATTGGGAAATGGAAAATAAAACTATAAAAAACTTCAAAAGAAGGACCCTATCATTTGAGGATGATGAGATGAGGGTGGTTGCACCCCTCGACCTACTAGAAGGACAGAGATATGTTGAACTGGTGTTCAATGAAGGGCAAGGTGATCACCTCGACAACATCTATAATGTCACTGCCATTAAGGAGGACTACACTAATCCTACTGCATATGGTAACTTGAGTTATAGATGCTCGATTTCGTGTACATCGAAGTCAGGGGAGGAACTTGGGAACTGGCGGAACCAATTACATGAAGTGTCCACAAGGACATGTTCCCGGATAACTAAGTCTTTCTGGCGAGTGGGAACATAGTCGCAGCCTATACCCACATATGAAGGACTACCTAACTTGGAAACATTCTTGACTGTGTTCGAATAATTAGTATTAGATCCACAATGACTATCTGCATAGGAATTTGCCCTAAAATATACGCCTGCATGATGGTGGGGTAGACCCTAATGCTCAATAACTAAATGGCTACTGTGTAGACGGTTGCCAGAAGTACGGTTTGGAGATGAGGTCGCAACTGTGGCACAAAGGTATACTGGATTATCAGACCATGGCGAACACTTAGAGCAGTGTACTGCAACATTCTCAAACTACCTGTGCCAGGAATAGGTCCACCACTTCATCCATACTCTTGAGATGGAACCTAGAGGCTGGTATGCATCTATGGAACTGCACCAAGAAACAAACAAATGGGAAAAGGTTGCACATGATTTCACATACACATTTGAGTTCGTAGAAGAGCAACCAACAATTGATATTGTACTGAAGACTATTAAGGAGAAGATATTCGTTGAGATCCTGCTGGAGGTTGCATATCCTCAGCCTTGCATTGCGCATTCCAACTCATGTGGTGAGATAGTTGAGGACTGGATGACCTGCTATAACCTCTCCAGAGACCCAGAGGATGATCCAACTAACATCAATATTCTGGATTTGGAAGGATTGTGTGAAGTTTAGGAGGCGGAATTTCCAGGGAGCAGTTCATCAAGCCACTAAAGATCAAGAAAGTTAACATTGGATTGGAGGACAATCCTAAATTTTCTAACATTGGATACTATTGGGATGAAGAGACAATAGCCAAAATCATTGATCTACTACATGAGTTCCAAGACCTATTCTTGATGAACTTCAAGGAAATGAACGGAATAGTAGGAGATTTGGGTGAAATGAAAATTCCACACAAACCTGATGTAAGATCGATAAAACAACGCCCCTATAGACTAAATCCATGCTATAAAGAAAAATTGAAAGCAGAATTTGAGCGCATGTTGAAAACAACAATAATTGAACCTGTTGAAGAATCAGAGTGGATAAGCCCTATAGTGATCCAAGACAAAAAGGTGACAGGCGAGGTCAGAATCTGTGTCGACCTTAAGAAGCTTAGAAATGATGCCTTCTTACATGATCCATTCCCAACACCTTTTACAGATGAAGTCTTGGAAAGCATTGGCGAACAAGAAATGTACTCATTCACAGATGGATTCTCGAGCTACCATCAAGTCATAATTGCACAAGAGGATCACCACAAAGTAACCTTTGTAACATAATGGGGATGATACGAATACACGGTAATGCCCTTGGCCTTAAAAACGCCCCTGCTATTTTTTCTAGAATAGTAGTTTCTGCTTTTAAAGATTTCATTCATAAGTTTCTTGAAGTATATTTTGATGACTGGATGGTATTTTCTCTGGTAAGATACCATATTGAGAATTTGTGCATGATGCTGGAAAGGTGTCACCAGTATCAAATTGCGCTGAATTTGAGAAAATGTATATTTTGTGCACCATTTGGTGTACTGTTAGGCCATGTGGTATGCTGCAATGGGATCTTGGTAGATCCTGAAAAGGTGGCAATTATTTTGGACTTGCCTCTGCCTACATCAGTCACACTACTCAGATCCACACTGGGACATACTGGATATTATTGAAAATTTCTTAGAGGATACGCGGAGATAACCGCCCCCATGGAAAAACTGTTGAAGAAGGATACCAAATTCAAGTGGAATGAAGACTGTCAGGAGAGTTTGGATAAGCTGAAGAACAAAATGGCTATCGTGCCAATATTAATATTCTCAAATTGGAAAAAGGAGTTCCATGTACATGTTGATGCATCATCAATTGTGCTGTGGATATTAAACCCAACCAAGATAGGGCACAATTGACCACCCAATTGCATTTGCAAGCAGGAAACTATTAACGGCAGAAAAAAAAAAAACACCACAACTGAAAGTGAAGGGCTTTCCATGGTCTATGCGCTACAAAATTTCAGACACTATCTATTGGGTGGACACTTCAAAATGTTCATTGATCATTCTACACTTAAGTACCTGGTCAATAAGCCAGTGTTGGGGGAGAACTTGTCGGTGGCTCCTCCTATTCCAAGAATTTGACTACACGCTAATCGCAGGACAATTGTATAAGTTGGGACCAAATGAAATACTATGCATATGTGTCTTTGATAATGAACTGCAATGGATAATGGTCGAGATGTATGCGAGTGTTTCAGGAGGACACTACACCGGGAAAGCAAAGGTGCGCAAGATTTTGCAAGCTGGACTCTAGTGGCCAACTGTACATATGGATACAAGAAAATACAGTCACAATTGTGATAAATGTCAAAGAACAGGGAAACCATCACGACATGATGAAATTCCACTTACTCCACAAATTACACTACAGGCCCTTGATAAATGGGCGGTGGATTTTGTCGGCCCTATCAGTCCTCTAGGGAAATGGACTGGTGCACGTTATATTATAACCGCTACGGATTACTTGACAAGATGGGAAGAAGTGGCACCTATGAAAGATTGCACTGACGCAACAACGGTGAAGTTTGTTTTTGAAAATGTCGTCACAAGGTTTCGTTTCCCAAATGATCCTTATCAACGACCAAGGTACACATTTTGTAAATAAGCTAATTGTTTAACTGACTGCAGAATTCTAAATCCAGCACAAGAATACAACACCATACCATCCTCAAGCAAATGGAACTGTGGAGGCCTTCCACGAGATACTAGAGAATGATTTGACTAAGGTCTATAATGTGCGCAAACATGACTAGGACTAGAAAGTATCAGCAGTATTATGGGCCTATAGAACAACATGCAAATGACTGACTGGATACACTCCTTTTTTCTTATTCTATGGACAAGAAGCAATTGTTCCTATGGAGTACATTGTGCCAAGCCTGTGAATCATTGCACTCACATAGATGACAGACACCGATGCCGTAGAGGAAAGACTGACACAGCTGATTCAATTGGAGGAAGAATGCTTCATTGCAGGCTTCCATCAAAATGTATAAAAATAGCGGAAAAAAGCATGGCATGACCGCCACATCAGAACAAAGCAGTTCAAGGTCAACGGAATCATTCTTATGTATGACAACAAGTTTCTTAAGAACCTAGGTAAGCTCAAAACACACTGGCTGGTTCCATATGTGGTTTCACACATTACTGAAGTAGGCATGGTAAAACTACATAAGATGGATGGAAAACCAATTAAAAACATACCATGATGATTGTGGCATGGCCCCATAAGGCCGAGGCACGCAGCAAAAAAAAAATGCACTATAACTCTGCTAACCAACTAACAGAAAGATGGCATGAGGTACTAGATAGCTAGCAAGCATTGAAGACACGTTAAATGCATGAAAATTTTGAAAAATATTTGTCGCCAGTAAAACTTTAGTAGCATTAAGTTGGAAAGTACGAGGAGAAGGACTATGGGCTTTTTGATCGCATCTGCCATATTGCCCTTAACTGCCCTAACAAGTGCATGATGGAACCCAAGTGTGCAAGTAAAGGCAATGAAGGACGAGCCCATGTGCTCTGTCAGATGATCCATCATTATGACCAGTCAGCTCGGGGGCTCGTTGCCCATAAAAAGTAGTTAACCCCTGTCATTGTAACCTTTGCATTGCCTTACCGAGCTAAGAAACTAGAGAGCCAAGCCTACTAAGTGAACCTGACCCATCCTCTAGAGTTAAATCCTATGCTCATTGTGTTATCCAGTGACAGTGAGGACCCCATTGTTGCACTAGTCCCACCCTGCCCAATTTTTGAAGTACCATACATGCCTGAACCTACTCGGTCAGCCAAGAAGATGAAGGAGACACAGCCTAACCTGAAGGCAGTCCAGAAACCACCTTAGAGGAAACCGACAAGCAACTAGCTTGCGCAAGTACCTATAACCTGGCCACCAGTGCAACCGGTCAGGGCCCAGGTTTTTGTGGCCAAAGCCCTATCGAGTGCAGACCTCCCCACTTCCTCTAGCCCCACAAAAAAAATACCCAAAGCTTGTGGATCTGACCCGGTTCCGCCACTGTCATCACCACTAGAAGAAGAGATAGATGAGGAAGAAAAGAACTTTCTACCTTTGTATGTCTCCCCAAGGAATCTAGGAGCCACACAAATAATAGTGGATGCGCAGGAAATTATAGAAGAGCCCGCTATTCCAGAAGGATTTACATGACCTTAGAATACCATCGCTCTCAAACTCCAGGAATTAAAATTTGAGGACAATGACACCAGGAAACAAGAGTTGTCCAGAAATAAATTCATGAATGTAGAGCCCGGTGAGCCACTGAATGTAGACGTTGTTTCTACAAAGGAGTGGGCACGTGGATTGGAGCAGTCTGGCATCTTGAATCTGCTCCTTATGCCACATTTCAACATAGTAAGGTGTTCCACTGGTCCGAGTGGTTCAGATCCAGAACAAATGAAGGAAATAGGTTGAAGACCCTCCCTGGACACTGTAGATACCTGGAATGTAATGCTTCGATAGTAACCCTATGTACCTGCAATCAGCTTAAACACACAAACACATCGAAGTTGCCAGAATATAATCTACTGATCCATGTTAGTGACTAAGGAATCTAACAACATACATGTGAAATCAAACAACAACAATAATGTGGGACGGAAATCAACTTGCATTAAGATAAAAATGGAGAAGTTTACAACCAAGCCTTAGTTTTGACATGAATCTCCATGAAATCAAGCACTCTCATCCCCATAACCTCTGACTCCAGCTCTCTATGCTCTCCAATGGCTTGGGCCAAGTAATCAATCCAATAGCATAACAATACCTTAAGAGTTCTCCCCCTCAACCATGGATATGAGCTTGTATTTATAAGGCTCAATGGATAGGGATGGTTGAGGGATTAGTGGATGAGGTGGCCTCTAAAATCCTAGGATGAGGGATCTCGAGCTCAACTGACCCATAATGATAGGAATAAGGGAGAACACAGGGCTCATCATCTAGAAGCCTCAAGAAACTTCTCTTTTTCCCTTTTTACCGAGGGTGCCACATTTCTCCTTCAATGACAGAGTGGTTCTGGTAAGAAACTCTTATGGGCTAAGGGCCATAAGTGGTGGCACTGCTTGTGGACAACAAGGGATAGGCATTGCAAACAAGGTACCACTCCTAGACAACAGGGAAAGCACGGTGCTAGGAATTTTCATGATAGATTGACAATTAGCATGGGTTTCCACTCCAAGTGCTGGGATTCAGGGAAAGTAGGTATGTTAAAGATCTTATCACATGATGGTGATAGGATTTTGGTATAACAGGATGCCCCCCAAAGCATGAGTCTTAGAGGGATACGCTAAACGAGAGCTTTGAGAGAAAAATTCGTTTCTACAAGGTGAAAATGTCAGCTCGATCAAAGCATGTTGTCAGTTAGGTATCTGTAGTACATCAGTATGTTGACTCATAGACACAAGTAACCAAACTCATGGCTGTAGGCCAATACAAGGCAGATCCATGAGAGAAATAAACAAGCATGGCTACTAGAATATAGCATAGATCCATGTGATAAAGGACACAAACTTGGACATAGCTACCAAACATACAATGCAGATATATGTCATACAGATGCAAATTTGAGCATAGCCACAACCATACAAATGTGGATCCATGCTAGATATACAAAAATCCATCACAACCTGGGGAAAAACCAGGAGTGCTTTAAACAAATACCCAAGGTCTTTGTCTCGTTTTCTACAAAGTCCAATTCTATCCATGTGATTACAATGATCTGAAGTCAAACATGGTAGCAACCACTTGATTACTGGCCAATGATGTGAACCGTTAACAAGTGTGAGGGAGATCATCATTGATGTCAATGATTCCCAAGGTACTCTAGTACAATCTACTAAGTGCAAATAGATGTTCTGATGTCAAACACTCAGTCGATTATATCGATCAAAGGCCAATGATGTGAAACTATGTCGAGAGCGAGAGAATATTTCATTAAGGCATACCGATCTCAAGGTACCAAATATTGTTTCTAAGACTATTTCCCAGATGATGACCTGATGTCAACGGGAATAGTCTCATCGAAGGAGTGCCATGATGAGTCCCACATCGACGACACGAAACTCGGAACATAGTTTTGGAATGATGTGAATGTAGTAAACATCGAAATGACTTAAAAGTACTAACACAAAGACTGGGTTGACTGCAGAGGTAAAACTTCTTCAAATCCCCTTTGAACATCAGGTGGCACAACAAAAAGACTTGGCAGCATGACTGAATGGGACAAACACACAATGCGACAGTGGACAGTGCATTCTCAAAGGAGTGACATGACTCATGAAAGTGGATCATCATGGAGATCAGTTGAATACCCAATTGACTGACATGATGTTCAAAGGTAATGACAAACTACTGCCATTTATTTGCAAAAATGATTCCCTTCCCATTTCCCCCATCATGATCGATGAGTGCCTCTTTTCGGTTTTATGAGTTCAAAGAGGGTAAAAAACATTTGATATAGCTTGTCGAAAGACAAGTCCAAACTCATATGTTTTACGAACCTGAGAGAGGAGGGGTTCGTTCCCAAAACAAGTCTCTCAATGTTTAATTTAATGAGTCCAATGAAAGAAAACTTGGTAGCGTTCATGTTTAGAGAGTCTGAATGATTACGGAAGAAGACTCCAGAGGGGTCCTTTTTTGTATGAATTAGTCTCTAAGGCCCGAAAGAGTGTAAAATCATTCCTTAGAGAACTCTTCCAGTCATGATCGGCTGGAGTGTTCCTTTTTCGTAAATAGTCCTATCAGAACCAAAAAAGAGATAACCTACTGTCGGACGGACGACTCTTCAAATGCTTTAACGAGCGTGAAGAAGACAAGTCGCTCAACAATCTTTTCATATTTAGGGAGCCTAAAAACAGTTTAAAGAGGAATCCATTAGACTTTTTCATGTTTGAATCTGAAGAACGAAAAAGTAATAAACTAAGCTCAAACCACGTTTCATGTTTTAACCAGAGCAAGAAAAAATGAAAAGTAAGCTCAACACCATCTTAATGTTTTTAACGAGCTCGAAGACCAGTTGAAAGAATGCTCGAGGATTGGTTCGATTTTTACACAAGCTCAAAACCAATGGGTAAATTATGCTTGAAAAAGTCCATTAACATGATATACAGAGGTTGAAATCTTGCCCCTAGCATGATTGCTAGCGAATCCTACCCCTAACATGGTTGCTAGGGGCTTGACATGCCCCCCAATATTTGTTTCATCTGATGATTCTTCTTCCATACCCAACCTAAAAAACCTGGTTACTAATGTGAAAATGTTCACCACGGGAGTAGGAAGAACGAGAACCAGGCATGTGAAAAGAAGGTTCAATTTCTAACACTAAAGGGAAGACTCGACTCAAGGGAAGGGGATATGTTTCATTTTTACACAAGCTTGAAACTGAAGGTAACTATGCTTGGAACATGGTTTCATTTTTATGCAAGCTTGAAACCAAAAGGTAAACTATGCTTAAGGAAACCTACTTCATTTTTTAATGGGCTTGAAATAGAAAATGAACTATGCTCAAGAATGATTTCATTTTTATGCAAGCTTGAAACCAAAAGGTAAACTATGCTTAAGGAGATCGATTTCATTTTTTAATGAGCTTGACATAGAATGGGAACTTTGCTCAGGGAAAACTGACATGATGGTCAGAACCTGACATGATGGTCAGGTGCTATTTCATTTTTTAATGAGCTTGACATAGAATGGGAACTTTGCTCAGGGAAAACTGACATGATGGTCAGAACTTGACATGATGGTTAAGTGCTATTTCATTTTTTAACGAGCTTGACATAGAATGGGAACTTTGCTCAAGAACATCTGTTTCATTTTTTAATGAGATTGACACAGAATCAGAACTATGCTCAAGAAAAACTGACATGATGGTTAGAACATGACATGATGGTCAGGTGCTATTTCATTTTTTAACGAGCTTGACATAGAATGGGAACTTTGCTCAAGGAAACCTGAAATGAGGGTCAGAAACTGACATGATGTTCAGGTGCTCTTTCATGTTTTAAAAAGCTTGAAATAGAATGGGAACTTTGCTCAAGAACATCTGTTTCATTTTTTAATGAGCTTGACATAGAATGGGAACTATGCTCAAGAAAAACTGACATGATGGTCAGAACCTGACATGATGATTAGGTGCTATTTCATTTTTTAACGAGCTTGATATAGAATGGGAACTTTGATCAAGAATGATTTCATTTTTATGCAAGCTTGAAACCAAAAGGGTAAACTATGCTCTAAAACCTGCTCCTACCAAACATGATATCTAGAGGTTGGTAGGTTTTCCCCCATTACCTAAAAGCTAGTGTCTTAGCTCCATTATGATATCCATAGACTAGAGCCATGCCCCCAATTTTACCTATGATGGGAATAAGCTAACTAGAAGAATGGGAAGGAACCACAAGAACATGCAACACATTCAAGGTAGTCTGATTACTAGGAGTAATTCGATGGTCAGGTGTAACAAAAGAAAGCTGATCAATGGTCACATTCTTCCCATCATGGGGAAAATGCATAAATCTAAAGAGTGTGGAAACAACAGCCTTCATGGCATAAACATAATCATGTCCAAGGAGCAGATTGAAATATAAAGGACCTTGGACCACCATAACATCATTGCAGATAGTTTTCCCTCCTAACGTAATAGGAAAATAAGGTGAGGTAGGACTGCGATTAAAATCCATTATCTAATCAGTGGCTGGCACAAGCTGAGGTGAACCTAAAGCTTGCCAAGCAGTTGAGGATAGAATACTAACATAATCCCCTTCGTCAACAATAATGTGAATTATCCGCCTAGCAGTAACATTCACAACTATCTAGAAAGGAACACTCAAATGAAGATGAGACTCTATTAGGTTACTCTAGTCAAAGGAAATAACGTCATTACTTGGAGAGGGTTCTATCGAAACAAACAAAATTTCCCCTTATCGAGAACAATCAGAATGAAGCATAAAAACTTCAACAGGTTTCAGTTCATTCTCTACTGGAAGAGAAGAACAAGATGAAGATTTGGTCAAAGAGACTACTTCAGTCTTAACACTCTCTAATGAAAGAGTGGGATCAGGTGGAAATGACACTGACTTGACCACTATAACTTCACTCTCCAAAGGAAGAGTGGGATCAACCACAGATAAATCCGAATCGACCACTTGGTCAACTAGTGGGGGATCGAGGGATAACTTGCTATCACTTGTTGGAATCACCTGTTGATGATTAGTAATATTTTCCAACCAACGTGAAGCTTCATCCATGTTTGGACAAAGAAAAGTATGATGCATAGCCTTGCATATCAAACGAGGATACAATACTTTACCCTTATGACCTTTTACCAATGGGTCACCAGTTGAGGCAGTATTGTCAACATGATGATCAGAGGTTGATGACACAGATGGTTTGGATCTTTTAGACCACTCTTCTTGTATACGGGAGAGACCGAGACACTCCTTAAGAAGGTGGTCCCCATTGCAAAGCTTACAAGGGAACTTGGGTTTTTTTAGTGTTCTCTTAGAACAAGCACCATCAAGAGCAGATGGTTGCTTATTTTTCTCTTTCTTATCCTTCTTCTTCTTACTCTTCCCTTTCTTCTTCTTCTTCTTATCCACATGACTACTAACCATAGAGCTTTGGTCAAGCAAAGAAGAAGAAAGAGATGAAGCCACAACCGATGAAGAAGGAGCAGGATTAGGTTGAGGTCGATTGGCTCCCAGAGGAGAGGTGACATTTGAGACATTAGGTGTAACAAGAATTACCATATTAAATAGCCAGACCGTTAATCCTATAGTTAATCTAGGAATATTTAGAGTGGCAATAAAGGGAGGACTAATACCTTCACTTGGAGGGAATACAAAAGGTACACCTTGGAAAGGGACCTCTTGAGTGGTAGTCCCAAATGAGGATGCCATCTCTAAACTCTCTAATAACCTCCTAAATACCATGCACAAGCAAGTGCTACTCAAACTAAAACCAACAAGCAAACATGTGAAAGGAGTGGATAAGAGTTAGGAACCTCATAGGATAGGCCAAAAGGATAACTCAGATGGTTTGAGGATACCTAAAAGGGTCTCTTGATATATGCAAGGTAAATGGGAGCTCAAATCAGTAGTAGTGCTCTCTAATGCATAACCGTTCACAAGGGGCCTTCCTATATACAATCAAGTACATGAAGTAGTTTTCACGTACCTCAAGGGTAGATGAAAGGTCGTTCGATATACCGACGGTACGTGGAAGAACCGTGTGATTCCAGGGATGTAATGCGAATAAGTAATGACGGCTCCTATGCTTAACGACGCCTGAACACGTCTCTAACTTATCACTCAAATTGCTAAAAGTTTTAACCTAGTACTGACGTTAATTTTATCTTGTGCATTTAGGTGGAACCATGGAGTGAAAACTTGAAATTAAAGAAGATGCACATTGATCTATATGATAATGAAAGTTTTCCTCTTCAATGAAATCCTACCTAAGACAGGGAGAGAGATTTACTTTTCTTCCCAAAAAATGCACACCCAAATGCAAATGCAATTCTACCTTTCCAAACGAAAACTGAAATATTAATGCACCCCAAACAATCTTCAAAGCAAATAAAAAAGAGATCTAGAGAACATATAACATAAATCAAAATGTTTCCTATCTTTTCATGCTTGAAAAAGATGCACAAAAAATCAATGGAAAGATGATTTCACTAATGTTTCCAAACAAATCTAATCCTAATGCATGCAAAGCTGAAAACAGATATTTCTTCTTAATGAAAGTAAGATCTAGAATTTCAAACAATCATGCACAAAAAAAGAAGAAAATAGTTCAATAAACTTACGAATAAAGCAAAAGAGAGAGAAAACTAAAACTTCTCTTTGAAATAGACAAGGAAATGAAGAACCAACTTTCCTACCAAGCATTGAAAAAATCAGCATGCAGAAGGAAACAAAAATCACCCTAAGAAAGGAAAGACTAAAAAAAACATGGATCACTCATGCATTCCAAGTCCAAAACAAACCAAAACCTACACATGAAAATGAAATGTATATTTTCCAATTCCAGCAAATAATATCTACAGAAAGGAGCAAGAGGTTTCAAGCAAAGAAAAGAATGTAAACTCCAATGCAAGAAACATAAACTCTCTTTGAATTCAGAAAGAATACAACAATCAAAGAGATTACAAAATATACAATTCATGGCCCCTCTCGGTCATGAGGGAGCATTTTTTTTTTGAAAATGCACTTCATTTTCATAAAAAAGTAAGCCAAAAAACACACAAAAATCAAAATACAAAGTCTGGAATAGGGCCTGCCTGGCACTGCGCAGATGAAGCTGTTGATAGGCGGTTTTGAGGTAGAATCATTCCTTTCTCACTGGATTCAGGTGGTGGCACTGCGTATTGCTAACTAGACTCAGGCGGTGGCACCACTTCTTACCAGCAGAACATGTGAAATTCCCTATAAAAATCCAAAACACAAAGAGAACAATAGATCAAGTCAGAAAAAGACCAGATCAGGGTAAAGGCTAATAGATTGAGTATAAAAACAGAGCATAAAAGGTTGAAATGATTCAGATCTGAATAGATTTGGAAGTTTCAAACCCAAATTAACTGAGTCAGATAGCAGATCTGACTGAAGAGAGTTGGAGAAGGAGCCTAGATTCAAACAAGAGTTGAATAACCGAGGAAGATCAGAATAACTGATACATATATCTATTCCCTAGCGGAGTGGCCAAATTTGTTAGTTGGAATATTTCACCTTCTGCGGAGAGTAAGGTGTTCCACTGGTCTGAATGGTTCAAATCCAGAACAAATGAAGGACAGAGGTTGAAGACCCTCCCTGGACACCATAGATACCTAGAATGTAATGCTTCAATAGTAACCCTGTGTACCTGCAATCAGCTTAAACATGCAAACACATCAAATATGCCAGAATATAATCTACTAATCCATGTTACTGACTAAGGAATCAAACAACATACATGTGAAATCAAACAACAACAATAATGTGGGACGGAAATCAACTTGCATTAAGATAAAAATGGAGAAGTTTACAATCAAGCCTTAGTGTTGACATGCATCTCCATGAAACCAAGCACTCTCATCCCCATAAGATTTGAATCTAGCTCTCTATGCTCTCCAATGGCTTGGGCCAAGTAATCAATCCAACAGCATAACAATACCTTAAGAGTTCTCCCCCTCAACCATGGATATGAGCTTGTATTTATAAGGCTTAATCGATAGGGATGGTTGAGAGATTAGTGGATAGGGTGGCCTCTAAAATCCTAGGATGAGGGATCTCGAGCTCAACTGACCCACAATGATAGGGATAAGGGAGGACACGAGGCTCATCATCTAGAAGCCTCGAGAAACTTCTTTTTTTCCCTTTTTACCTAGGGTACCATGTTTCTCCTTCAATGACAAAGCGGTTCTGGTAAGAAACACTTATGGGCTAAGGGCCATAAGCAGTGGCACTACTTGTGGACAAGGGATAGGTGGTGTGAATAAGGTATCGCTCCTGGACAACAGGGAAAGTGTGATGCTGGGATTTTTCATGACAAATTGACAATTAGCATGGGTTTCCACTCCAAGTGCTGGGATTTAGGCAAAGTAGGTATGTCAAAGGTCTTATCACATGATGGTGACATGATTTTGGTATAACACTATCCCAGTCAGAATGTATGTCAAACAGCTACTAATATCCTTCCATGGAAACTACCTCTTGCTTGATAGGCCATATGAGGTAATGGTGGACCTGATCTCGGCCATCATAGATCTCTTAAACCAAGGACTCGAGCCATCGTAGATCTCTTAAACCAAGGACTCGAGCAATAGGAAGATGAACCTTATCGAGAGATAGAATGGCTTACTCCCATTTTGGCCCAATTCCAACAGAAGGTTAGAAATGCAGAACAGCCTATGCCGGAAGGTGCAACTGAGACTATGAACGTAGAAGAAAAAAATGAAGAGACAAGAGATGAAGAGAAAAAGGAAGACAAAGGTGGGCATGACGATGAAGCGAAGTAAGAAGAATTCCATCAAGAAGGCCTGATCCATACATAGGAAAAACCTATGGACATAGACTTCGTTGAAGAGGCTGAAGAAGAAATTGTATAACCCCAAGCCTCAACATCTAAAAAAAAAACATAAGGAACAAGGTGTGCAAGCCAGGGGATAGAAGAAGCTACGCAAGAAGAAGAAAAAAAGTAATTTAAAGGCGGCCATGTAGATCACGCCTCCTCATATGTCCCTTGCTTCATGGCTCTTGACGAGCCACATGTGAATGTTGGGGGCCTATTGGCCTGGGAAAGGAGCACAAGGAATAATCTTGCATGTGCAAGCAAAGAAGATGCACCACATGCGTGACAGAAACAAAGGAATATCACGAAGGAAGAAAAGGACCCGTGCAGGCAAAATTGAGAGGTGTGCGGTGAAGCGCGCAAATGATAACAACCGAAAAGTGACAGGTACAAAATCTAGATCATGGTTGTTTATGGCGGCATAATCCTGTAGCTACGCACATATGAGGGGATANGAAGCGCGCAAATGATAACAACCGAAAAGTGACAGGTACAAAATCTAGATCATGGTTGTTTATGGCGGCATAATCCTGTAGCTACGCACATATGAGGGGGTATTTGTAAGTCATACCAATAGTTCCTCCTGTCAAGTCATGATCACCATAGTTGTACCATGAGGGGCGATTAATGGTGACAGTTTGCAAACTACTGATATGTAGTCGGCCTTGCATGGTCATGTAAAATAGTATAAATAGGAGGGATGCATTGGTTAGAAGGTTTTCTTTTAATTGCTTATTATTGATTGTGATTATGTGTAGATCAGTTTCCAGCAATTGTTGGTTAGTCAGTGGTAATCCATGGTGAATGATGCCATCTTTACTATAATGTTGTAGAGATTAGAAGAATAGAAGGCTCAGGAATGTTGGAGACATTTACCCAACATGCACACTTAATTTGGTCAATTTTTCCTTGTTAAACCACTATCCTAAGTTTTATTGACTTAATCAGCATTAGATGAACACACTATGACATCAACATGAGCACACCCATGCCTACCTTCAGTGAAGGACGCTAACTAAGCCTTCTCCTTCATTCGGGGAGGCTAATTGGGCGTCCTTCTTCAAAAAGGGAGCATTCTGGGGGTAATCTGAGTGTCATAAATGCACCTAATTGCTAACTGATTGTTACAATTAGTTAAGCTAAGTGGTGAAGGCACCTCCATTCATTATATTGATTATTTTTATTAATATTTATGAACTGGAGTCAACTAGGGTGCCTCCAACCACCTCTAATGACCAGTTTGACTTCAATTAACCTCATCGAGGTTCATTGTAGTTAATTATGCGCTACCACTTATTGGTTGGCATGCGGTGACATGTGTTTGAGCTACTTTCAGTTAGACATAGTCATCCATTGCACTTTGACTTCAGTTAGGACTCAGTTGAGTCAATCTGGACTTGATCAGTGGGTTAACTAAGTGTGTTTACTGTGGCTTACAGTTAGTTAAGCTACACCCATTCATTCAATTCAAATGACCTCCTTGGGAATTTGAATTGGCTTGGTGTTCATGCATCTTGCATGATCATTGTATTGTATTACTCATTCTTTATTGATTATACAGAGCTGCTACTCCAATTGCAGCACCATTATGCCATTTTCATGCTTTAATGTCCTAAATCTCTTATGAGACTTTGTTTTAGTCCGTATATTACTATCACAGATTAATATGGTAGCAGAGCTCATGGTGGGATGAAGCTCAGATCTCTCAAAAACACAGTGGGATAGATCTTGCATGAAAAATTGAGCAAAAAGCTCAAAATTCCAGCACTGCACCAGAAGCCAAGGCTTACCACTTAATACCCCAAGTTAAGGAATTGTTGATCAAGCTTGCTTGATCAACTATGTTGGGTGTGATGAAAGCCTAAAATGTGCAGGCTGTTCAACCTTATGATGGCCCTTTTGTTGTGATTTGCAGTTTTTAACAGCTGAAAAGCATTTGCTACAGCAGTTTGAGATGGCTTCTTCCGTCGAACTCTTGACTCCATTAAATTACCATTCATGGAAAGGAGATATGGAGATCTGGCTACATGCCAAAGGACTCTAGTGGGTCACTATGGACACGGAAGAAGAGCCTACTCATGTGATAAACAAAGCTATATTCTTGAACAAGAAAGATGAATCATTTGAATTCTTATGCATCTCTATTTCCAGGGATCTTCTTTTCCATCTCTTTGGATTGAAGAATCCAAAGGAAATTTGGGACAAATTGGACACCTTGTATGGAAAACAGGATGATTTGATATTTTACCAACTTGAAAATGAGTTGATGTCTCTCCAATCTTCCAATTTCAAGACCTTAAATGATTTTTTCACAAAGTTCAAGCACATTGTCTTACTGTTGAAGCAGTGTAAGGTGGAGAAGGAGGATGATCAACTCATCCTCGCCATTCTCTCCAAACTTGGAGCTGATTATTCAATGTTTGTCTCTACATTCCATCAGGGGAAGCTCACAACCCCTGGATGGAAAATTCCTTCACTCAATTCCTTCATTGAGTCCCTAATAAGTGAACATGATAAGCTTGTCCAGATGGGGATCATCATATCCTCTCGTGATCAAGCCCTCTATGCTTCGGGGCCCAAAGATCGGAAGGGTAAAGGAAAGCAGCAGAAGAACCCAAAAACCAAATTCGAAGATCCTAAGCCTAAAGTTCAAAACCAGCAGCATGAAGATCCTTTCGGCTCGAAGAAGAACAAAAACAAAGGGCATCATGGAAAGGAAAAATTCAAGTGTTCATATGACAGGAAGGGCTTCCACCCTAAACATGCCTGAATGAAAAAGGAACTTGATGAAGCTACTTATCTTCTTGAGAAAAATCACATCAATCTTTTAGAAAGCTTTCGAAGGAAATATCAAGAAGACCAGGAACCACAACATGAAAGAGGTCATGCTCTCATGGCAAGCACTTCGAAGTCCAAAGCTCTCTTAATAGATTCTGGAGCTTTGAATCACATGATGGCTGAAAGAGACGCTTTCTCATATTTGGAGACAGAAAATCCATTCCCATCCACATGGGAGATGACTCCACAATCATATCCGAAGGACAAGGTACTATAAATCTTGAGCATGGTTTATTTTCCAATGTTCTGTATCTACCATCTCTTGTATCAAACCTCCTAAGTGTTTATCAAATGACACATATAGGAGTTCCCAATAGAGTATCCTTTAGCCTAGATGATGTAGATATCATAGAATTCTTATCTGAAAAACTTGTAGCAAAATTCCTTGTAAACCATCAAGCAAAATCCTACGAGTTCTCCCATTTTGTGGCAGATGCAAAGCCCACTGTATTGCTAACTCATGGAAATGAGGTTAGTAGACTGTGGCATGAGAGGTTCATCCACCTGAACTTCAAATACTTGTAGAAATTATAGAAGAATTCTATGGTTGAATGCCTCTTGGTCATCAAAGCTACCACCGGAATTTGCAAGGGCTGTGTTGCTGGAAAGAACCCTGAGCATAAGTTTGATCGGGGAAAGGCAAGTCGAGCATCATGCATCTTAGGACTGATACATTCTGATATCAGCGGTCCCATGCCTATCACATCCATGAATGGATCAAGGTACGTTCTCACTTTCATTGATGACTTTTTCAGATACACATGGGTCTTTTTTATCAAAAATAAGTCGGAAGTCTTGAAAAAATTCACTGAATTGAAGGTGTGGACTACCATGAGACTTTTGCACCGGTTGCAAAAATGGACTCCATTCGCCTAGTTTTGGCAATTTCTACATCTAAGCACTGGGAAGTGCATCATATGAATGTTAAGTTTGCCTTTTTGCATGGAGATCTTCATGAGGAGATATACATGAAGCAACTTGAGGGATACATTTCTGATCCATCTTTGGTTTCCAAACTAAATAAGCAACTATACAGGTTAAAACAGGCCCCAAGAGAGTGGTATTCCAAGATAGATTCCTTCCTTCTCTCACAAAAATTCCAAAGGTGTAGATCAGATATGAATGTGTATATACAACAGTATGATGGTCATTTGATTTTTATTATTTTTTATATGTTGATGAATTACTGATTACAAGTAGCACACTTGCTTCTATTTCAGTCATCAAAATTGCTCTCCACAATGCATTTGAAATGAGCGATTTGGGGCTCTTGAAGCAATTTTTGGGGCTCGAAATTGAGCAAAATTTTGATGGGATAATGGTCACTCAGATCAAATACATATCAAACCTATTATTCAAGTTTAACATGGATACATGTAAGGCTTCTCCATTCCCTTTCCTTTCAGGGATCAGCCTTGAAGAAGGAAAAAGTACACCTCCCATGGACTGCACTATTTATCGACAGCTGATAGGTAGCTTGCTCTACTTAACTCATTATAGGCCTGATATATGTTATTCCATGAATTTTGTGTCAAGATACATGCAGTAGCCTCATGATATTCGTTGGAACTCAACCAAGATGATCCTTTAGTATATTCAAGGAACCAGGACCTACGACATTCACTATGCTGCAGACTGCAAGCTATAGCTGGTTGGTTACACAGATTCTAATTAGGCAAGTGATTCTATTGATAGGAATTCTACTTCCGGATATGTCTTCATGTTTGGTGGTGGCCCCATTTGCTGGTCTAGAAAAAATCAGGTCGCCATATCATTGTCTTCAGTAGAGGCCGAGTACCAAGGAGCGGTGAATGCTTGCATCCAAGCTGTTTGATTGCAAGGAATTATTTCAGATTTTGATCTTGGTAGTACTTTGTCCATTGTCCTCTTTTGTGACAATCAAAGTTCTATTAATATATCCATAGATCCAGTTACCAGGTAGAGGACCAAGCATGTAGAGATACACATGCACTATATCAAGGTTTTAGTGCATGACACGATCATCATTCTACAATATTGCCCCACTGATGAGCAGATTGTAGATATCTTCACCAAGAGCTTTTCAGAAAATAAGTTCACTTACCTCCGTTCACTATTGGGGGTGAGCTCATCAGGGTGATCAGACTACTTTCAGTGTTCAACATTAGATTTATTTTTGAGCATTGTTTGAGTTACATTATTGTACAGGGTGACCTACGGCCTTTGTTTCCGCAGCCCTAAAATTTCATGCACTTTATTTTTACTTCTCCTGAGTATAGGTTAAGGGGGGGTGTTGGAGACATTTACCCAACATGCACACTTAATTTGGTTAATTTGGCCTTGTTAAACCACTATCGTAAGTTTTATTGACTTAATTGGCATCAGATGAGCACACTATGACATTAGCATGAGCACACCCATGCCTACCTTTAGTCAAGGAGGCCAACTAAGCCTTCTCCTTCATTCGGGGAGGCTAATTGGGCTTCCTCCTGCAAACAAGGAGCATTTCGGGGGTGATCTAAGTGTCATAAATGCACCTAATTACTAATTGATTGTTACAATCAATTAAGCTAAGTGGTGAAGGAGCCTCCATTCATTATATTAATTATTTTTATTAATATTTATGAACTGGAGTCAACTAGGGTGCCTCCCACCACCTCTGATGACCAATTTGACTTCTATTAACCTCATCGGGATTCATTGGAGTTAATGATGTACTACCACTTGTTGGTTGGCATGCATTGACATGTGTCTAAGCTACTTTCAGTTAGACTCAATCATCCATTGCACTCTAACTTTAGTTAGGACTCAATTGAGTGAATCAGGACTTGATCAGTGGGTTAACTAGGTGTGTTTAATGTGGCTTACAGTTAGTTAAGCTACACCCATTCATACAATTCGAATGACCTCCTTGGAAATTTGAATTGTCTTGGAATTCATGCATCTTGCATGATCATAGTATTGTATTACTCATTCTTTATTGATTATATAGAGCTTCTACTCCAATTGCAGCACCATTATGCCATTTTCATGCTTTATTGTATGAAATCTCTTATGAGACTGTGTTTTAGTCCCTAGATTACTGTGACAGATTAATAAGGAAGAGCCTAGTGGTGATAGGAGGCTATTGAGCCGTGGGTCTGGTTGCTATGTGCACGGACCGCTAGGAGTAGATGTAGGGTAGAAGAGAAAACTAGAGAGCATGAGAACCATAAGTCTAAGTCTTAAAGATATATCTTAAGATCAATCTGCATCCCGCAGATTACAAGGTGTTCTATCCTTTTCTCGTGCCAGATGAAGAGAACCTTGGTGGTTTTTCCCAGATGGGTTTCCACGTTATTTCTTACGTTTGAATGAATGATTGATGTGGTGAATGTTTATGTGAATGGTTGTTATTTTCTTTCTGTATAATGCTAAATGTTGCTTAAATCCTTGATGTTATCTTGTAATCTGTAGATGAATGATTGGAAAGGCATTAGTGAAATGAACATGTATATATCATCCTATGTGCTTCTTTCTTAAGTCACGACATAAGTCGCACTCGGCCTATTGGTATGATTCAGCTGGGCCACACAAGTTGTGTCAGTTGCGAGGTGGAGGGTAAGGAAAAGTTGCACACGATGACATGTATTTGTGCTTGGTGGCGCAAGACTAACGCCTCTGTCCATCCATCATGTTGCCTTCGTTGAGCTCCTTGGCTGTAAGCCAAGGGACTATAATCCCTTGACAATTGTAGAAACATGGTTATGACGGTTACCCATCGAAGAGATATCTCGGGTGAGACTGTGCCTGCTTCGCAAATGTTGTCGATGGGGCTTGCTCTATCGGGACAGTATCTCGAGTATTTGTTGGGTTAATGGGCTGCGCAAAAATTAGGTCACGAGAGTTAGAAAAAGTGGCCAACAAACCACTACCAAACAGTCGAATTGAGTTTCATAAATTTGGGCACATGTGTTTGGGCATGGAAAAGTTTGTCAGGCTTACCAGAGGTTTTCGTGGTGGGTTCCATGGAATTTGACCCTCGAGTGCAAGAATTCCATGTGTTCCACTAAGAAGAACCATATTGTCATATCCTATGGAATAAAAGGAAACCCACTGCAAGATGATGCCAATGCTAATCACAATGAGGATGATTATGAGGATGACGATGCAAATGCCAAAAATAATGATTATGGAAACAATGATGATATTGATGATGATGACATGACAATTTCAACATTTGTTGCAAGTATCATTGTGCACACCAAATTCTAAAACATGTGCACACACATTGAGCTCTCCGCACACATTCCCTAAGGTTGCATGTACATGCTCCAATAACATATGTGCATTCATCATTTCATGCATGGACCCTTTATCTGCCTTATCTCACATGTCCACACAATATTGTCAAGGAATCCCAATTTGTGAGCCTACAATGAAGAAGACATTGATGACACTGATGGAGAATCACTTGTTACATTTAGTTCTCTTCAGTTACATTCAGTTATGTTTAGTTACATTCAGTTTTGTTTAGTTATATTCAGTTATGTTCAATTACATTCAATTCCGTTTAGTTCAATGAATTAACGACTTAGTTAGAGGCAGATAACACCAATGAATTAATGAAGGGTGCATATCTTCAGTGTTGTAGGAAATTATGTGCTAACAAATTGGCACCAAGTCAATAGGGGTGCAAGGTTGAGGGTGAAACAATGTTACGAGTGCACAAAAGCATGTAACCATTTTCTACCTTCTTTGTATTACTGAATTTAACATGTTATTAAAGTGTTATGCACTTGGAAAGACCGACACAATGTTTCTTATGATCTCTATTCTCTTGTGCTCTCTTATCAAGCAATCTATTAGTGTTGTAATCATTATTTGTCGATTATCTATCATACTCAAAGATTGTTTGCTAGTTTTTTTATCCTCTGGATTTGTGGAGGGTTTTCCCACGGTACATCATGTGTCTTATGGATTGAATGATTGTGTGTATCAATTGTTTTATGAAATCCATCTGCACTGTAAGTGTGGATTAAAGTTTTAAAGTTCAAGAATATTTCTTTATTGCTCAAACATTGACATATTTAACATGTCCTATATATGGTAGGGCAAGCATTTTTTCATGCCTCAACTCACACTTATAGTTAGTATTTTAAACCCTCTAGAGTCTTAGTGAAACTCAACTCATGAGCCCATACATGTATGAGAAATGAGAGTTGACTTAACTTCCACTTGAACCATGGTGGTCAAAAGCATAGGTCAAATTTTAGGAGAGACAACTTCCTAAACACTATAATTGAGATTATATTTACATCAATGGAAAACACTCTGGGTATAAATTATAGTGAAAAAGTTGAGAACTTTACTCCAAAAGTTTTCACCCAAAAAATGATCATTTAATATTTCAAAAAATGGGTTCTCCAAAATTATCAAAATACGATATGTCCCTAAAAATGAAGACTATAAAACAATACCTCCATTCTTTTAACTAAAAAGTATCAAAATAAATGAAAAATTATTTACTATTCCATTTTAAATCATATTGTGATTAAGATATATGAAAGAGACGAATAAGAAAAAATGATATCTTTCATTCCGTATGCATGACGACGAGATACACCAACCAAAAAATAATTGAAAAGACTTGGATCCTAATTCATTATCAAAACTATTGCTTTGCTTTGTAAGGATTCACCAAAGTATGAAATCGACTACTATGAACACGAGAAGTATGAGACAATTCATGCTTAGCGCTAGCGTTCTTATTCATATGTAATTGTCGTAAGGAAAAGCGAAAATGAGATTTTATAGATCAACTTCGCCCAAGCTATTTAGGTTCTCTCCTTTAAACCCTAAGCCCTAACTCCCCTTTCCATGGTAAACACCTGGAGCCCAAGAATCAAGCTCCAACGTCTTACAAGAGCCGTATTGTATGGAAAGCAAAAACCAAAAAACTTTAAAAGGTTTTGCATTGCAGGGAAAGCAAACACCAGTTGAATAAATATGTATTCTCGTCACGATTCTCTGTTGGTTAGGGATTAGACTTATCGTCCTCTTCACTGGTGTTACTGTTGAATCTTAGGAGTAAGGGTAGAAGTTGGGCTTGCTGGCAATGTATTTTCTGAACCCTTGCCTGTGTTGAAGTTATTTGCAATTCCAAGTCTGATATTTGGCGTTGAAGTTATTGTATTATGCCTGCACACCCCAATGCAAGTTCCTCTATTCTTGCACTTGCTTCGTAGATCAGATTATCTATAGCTTCAACTCTTTGCTTAGAGGGAAGATCATGAGACAGTGAACAGATTACAAGATAAGCGAAATGTGTTTTGAATCTATTGTCTTACAATGGCAAAAAGAATTCCAAGAATGGTATGATCACAACGAGTTAGAAAGAAAACCGATAAATTCACCTTCGGTTTCAGGAAACATTCATCTGGCACGTTATAATGAGCATTTGTATTATAGAAAGGGGAGTTATGTTTATATATACAGTCTATGTTGGCTACAAATTGAACAAATATACTATGTAAGAATTTGATAACCAAGTTAATAGAAGAAATCTGCCATGAATTGTTGAGCTTACTTGAATCAATTTGATAACGTTGCAGGCTCCAAACACTTCATTTAAGATTGCAAACTTGTGAAGATCTTTGGAGAGAAAACGGTATAAGATCGTGCAATTATCCATACATTCCTTTTGCTCAATCTTGCAATCATGGAACGCAGTAGATAAAGATATAGGATGCGTGGCTTTTCATTAGTATTGCTCATCTTGATCACAACAATTGCAACATTATTAAGGAATCGAATCTCGAATGTCACATAAACAATCATGTAACACAACAATTGTTTATTCTAATTTGAGATCACGGAGATTCGGAGGTGAAAGAGCAAGCATGGAAGTTCACCGTTATATTTCCCTTTTATGTGCACACTTATAAGGACCTTCATAAAGACCTTCATAAGGGAGCTGTCTAACTAGGGGACGATTTTAACTTTTCGGCTGATTTTGGAATCCAGTGAATAAATCTAGCAATCTTTTTCCACATTTTGAAAATTCAGTGAAGATTCATAGCCAAAAACGGATAAAAATCAGCCGAAAATAAGGAAGAAATCGTCCCCTAGTTAGACAACTCGCTTCATAAACACACAAGGGACCTGAGTAAGATGATCAAGTGGCCTAGGATGCACTTGATGGTCCAATCAAAAATAAAAAATAACCTGCAAAACCCTAATCTAAATAATTTCACATTTCCCAATGCATTAGGTCAAAGTGGGACACCCTCAAAGATCTCTTGATAAATCGACTAGGGAAATTTGATGGGTGGACCATAATTACCAACATCCCTCTTTTAGAATGGTTTTCAATACTTGAAAGTAGGGTATGATTGAAAGTAGGGTATGAACTAGAAACCACAAGAGTTAGGTATAAGAGTCTAATTAATGCAAGCATAGAAGTTCAAGGCCCAATTAACAATAGAGAGCTCCTTTGATAGGAAGGTCTCCTCATACAAAGTTGAAAAAATCCTAGCAAGAAAAACTAACTTGGACCAAACCACTTCAAGAATGACATTAAACTAGGGTTAGGAGATAAAAATTGTAACATTAACCAAGGAATGAGTAAAGATATGCACTTTACATCACCCTTGAGCTTGAGTTATCACAACTATTCTTAGCATCAACCAATACCATGTGCAGAACAAATCTTAGAACTACAGCACATCGACCTTCAAGCAAAAAATACCATACAAAGAGAGGTCCACATAACATCAAGAGCTACAATAAACCAAGAGAAATCAATAGGACCATCTAGGTGCATTGGTGAGAATTTATTTTCCTTGGAAGACATTTAGATGAACTTGGTGGGCATTTAAGTGAGTCTATGTGCATTGCTACAGTTTGTGTGAGCATTTTCTTAATACTGGAGGGCATTTAAATGATCTTACATGCATTTCCATAGCTTGTGCAATCATTTTATTAGTTTGTGTGAGAATTTCCTCAGAATGTACGAGATTTTCTTATATGCTGCAAGCATTTTCCTTGGTGTTGCATGCATTTTCGTTTGTCATGTGTGCATTTCCATAGCATGCGCAAGCATTTTATTAAGACTAGTGAGAATTTAAATGAGCTTGTGGGTGTGTGCAAGAAGTTGACGGACCTTTTAGATGCAATGGTGGAGTGAAGTCAATCACTTTTGATCCAAAAAAAAGAAATCATCCCAAGCAATCCCGAACCTGCCAAGCCTAGTCCCAAGGCTTCCAACAGGCATGCCAATTAGGATAGAAAACAAAATCGTGCCTCCATTTTATTTAAGAAAATCGCACCTCTGTTTTATTCAAGAAAATCATGCCTCCGTTTTAGTGAACAAATCGCGCGCGCGTTTTGGAAAGCCTGTTTTTTTTTAAATAGGTCGAGCACATCTTTTTCGCCACATCGCACAACAATTGGAGTTCTTTGGAGAAAACCTTGACTAGGAGAATGCGTTTTTGGGTGTGCCAAAGCCATCCATCTCCACCTTTGGATCAACCTCCTATTTGTGAGGTATTTTCCTCATTTCTTTTCATGTTTTTTTCTCTTTGTTCATCAATTTATTTGCCCTAAGTTGAAAAATTAAACCAAAATAAATTAAATTATGGCCAATGGAAACAAAAACCCCAATGGAATTGGCCAATGGAAACCAAATCCCCAATTTAATCATAAAAATTAAATAATTTTGATTATTTACCAAAATTCATACCCAAAATTCCCATGCCCAATGGAAACCAAAACCCCAATTAACTCAAAAAAAAATGAATTTCACTATTTCCTTATGCATATTCACAAGAATCCTTGTGAATTCATACCAAAATTCAGAAATATGCAAAGTTTGTCAAGCACATTACAAGTTTGCATAAGTAATTTACATGCCCAATGTAAACCAAAACCCTAATTAACTCATAAAAAACAAACGAACTTCACTATTTGCATATATGTATATTCGCAAGTATCATTGTGAATCCAAACCAAAATTAACAAATATGCAAAGTTTGTCAATTATGTTGCAAGCTTGCATACAACTAAAAAAAATCAAGTAGAATTCATATATTCCCCTAAAATACATAAACAAACATAGTGAATCCCTTGACTCTATCCGAAATATCAAAGTTGGTATTCCAAGAACATCAATAAACACCTTATAGTTTTAATGAAACTTCCTAATCCAAGTGTTAAAATAAGGTATAGAAGCTTCCCATGCCTTTAATAAATATTTCGTCTTGAACGAAGGGTACTTTTTGGTTAAGGTCAAGACAACAAATTTCAACAATAGACTCTATGAACGTGAAGATACATAGGTAGGTTGATGTGTTTGATTAAACATGGCAATCACATACTATCATACATGATATAATCCAATGGAACCCTTGCAACCATAAAATCCATAAAGATCTGCTAAATAGACTTTGGAGTCCAAAAAACATCATGCTACAACAAATAATTACATATCTAACAAAATTGTTTCCTATACTGGGATTTTATTCATCAACAACAAATTATGCCACCTATTCTAGGGTCTAGTTGTTTCCTCTACCAGCAATTTAGGAGCTGGTCCTGTAAAGGCAGTAGTCAGCACCTCACAATTTCGACGAAACTTCATAATCTAAGCCTTAAAATAAGTTAGAGGAGCTTCGCAATCAACATATGCACTCAAGACATTTTATGTACACATGCATACTTAAAAATTGGAATTAATACTTGAATTTAAGACATAAGTATGAAATGAAAAAATGTTAAATGTTTATTCTTTACTGTAAAATTCAAGATCAATTTTTAAATTTACATGATAAAATTAGTTTATGTTGTTATTTGTCATGCATTAGTTATACAGTTTTCAATGCTTAGATATGTCATTATATCATGTGTTTATATTTCTAATGATATTTTATTTGTATTTATGATTGAAGTGGCTACTATGGATAACAATGCGGAGATACTGAGGGTTATTGCCCATTTGAGAGAGATTGGTTCTGCTTGGAGGGGTGGAGATGAGCTCTGTCGCTCCTTGTCAGATTCTTTGCTGTCTATTGTTGATATGATCGCAATATAGAATGATGCTTTGTATAGCATCGCATCTTATAGGGAGAGGAAAAGACAACAATATGCTGATGGGTTAAGTTACAACGAGGTAAAAAAGCTCAAAATAACAAAACAACACATCTATTCATTGTTTAGACTGCCTGGGACGGATGACATTTCGGATATCAACAGGCCACATATTTCTATTGAGTGGTGCACCTTTCCACCCATCAGAGACAATTGGATGGATAGGTGGTACATGGTTTTTGACATTCCCCCTCACAACAATAGGGAAGTACCATTGTACTTCCTCCAAAAATTGTATGCAGAGTTTGTGATGGGGAAACATGTGAACTATTTTGACATGTTGGGCTTCCAGGGAGTTGGTAGGGGGATGCCCCAACACCGACCCAATGCTAGGCATAGAGATTCCAATCCAGAGATACCTGCACCTTGTGCCTAGCTACCGAGGGTAGACATCCCTCCTACACATGACATGGTTTCCCAAACACAGGAGTCATGTTTTACTCTAGCTGAGATGGTCTCTTGACACACAACCACTATTGACCAGAGAGCGTCCTCTTCCTTTGCTGGTGTACAACCACCAGCTTCTGGTGGTGGAGGGACATCTATTGGTGGGGATAGACCGACATCCAATGTGCCTCAGAGTGAGCCACACGTCTGGACATCGTGTGGGGGACCCTGTTATGGTCCTAGACTAAGACATGGTACCACTACGATGACTGGTGGTCAGGTAAGGACATTGTTTTAAAACTCTGTTATTGTTCAATTTTTAATTTTTCCATACTATATGTAACATATTAAAATATTTGTAATATATGCAATATTTACTCTTAAAGGAGATTGATGTCTCTCACGGGGGTGGTACTGCACCTGGTGTGGTTGTACCTGAGGCCCAAACAACCACCATTGAGGTAATATTTAAACATTTTTCATTTTGTTAATACATATCATTTTGTTAATGCATGTGTTAGTCTTGATTAATTTATTAAATTGTCTAATATTTACAATTTTTGAAGTTGCGGGAACCCCACTTACAACGTGATGTTGGAGACATTGATATCAACAACATAGTTCAAGGTGGAATTTATGATTACTTGAAGAATGTAAGTACAGGAGTTATGACTGAATCTTGTTCAAATCATTTAAATTTCTTACTGTACACTCCTTTATAGATCGCTAATATTTATAATTTTTAAACTTGTAGATGCTATTAGCATCTAAAGAGGGGCAAGAAATTGATGGAAGCGGTCATTCCCATGGGGGAGATATGTCCCAGGCAGGGGTAAGTTTATTACAACATGTTAGTTTTTCAATACATGTTATTCCATCCATTCAACTCCATGTCTAACTATGGTAACACTTTATGACTGCAAAAATCATCACAGATCCCTGCACCGCCTCTTTGGTTTGGATCTCCCCGTAGTCCAAACATAGATAAATGGGTTGTTTAAACCAGACGACCCTCTTCCTTGAATAGAGCAGGTGTGCATGAGGATCAACCTACTCATCCCATGGTAATGTACACACTTCCAATGGAAGTTGTTGGTTAGCTATGACTTCACTTCACAAGTGGTTTTTCTTAATGTTATTTTCACATGTTTACATCATTAGGATGTAGAGTCATACGTGCCAGACCTTAGTGGAATTGTTGATGCTGCTGTCAATGCTGCATCTACAGTAGGGATAAGTCACACTGAGGCACATCTACTTGAATATTTGTAATTGTATATTTCATTTGTATTGTTTATGGACATGCATGATGTCTAACTATTTTATCACTTGGTGAATGTATCCACACCCTGGTCCATTAGTGCATGCAACTAAGGTTGATGTTCAACCTACGGTTCCTCTTACTATTGAAGATTCCCAGAGTAATCCCCTAGAAATGGTTTTTTCGATGCGATGTTCGTTTTTTACATAATTGATTAGTACTTTCTCATTCATGTACATGTTGATAATTTTTGAGATAATTGACATATTTTTTTTATTTGCAGAGAAGCATTGAAGAGAGACGCTCTACAAGGAGGAGGACACCAGAGGCACCTATACCTCGATGGATGCAGTGAGTCTTTTTTTTATTTACAATTGAGTCATATTTTAAATTTTCAAACTTTGTTATTGCTGGACAGTACTAGTTCAGTTACCTGATCAAGAAATATTGTCATTGATTAGTCACCAAAGATGCACAGTGGTCGTAGATAGAGGCAAAAAGCATCAAGGTATGGGAAAAACAAGAGAAAGTTATATTTTTTATGTGTTAGTCTAGTACAAATATGTATTTTTATGTATAATCTGGAGTTAGAGTATAGGGGCACGGTCCATGACAGATGTACTTTTGTTTGCACATGTACATCAAATATGTTTTTGATACATGTACATTAACAGGCCATAGATGGGCCTTCTATTTTTGTATTATAACTTTCTTGATATAAAAAATATTTCATATCAAGGCTCTTGAGATCTTCATGGTTCGATCTTTTAAGTGTGATTATACACGTGTGGCCAAGAATGTTTCTATGTGATCATGTTCCCAATTTTTTTTTATAGATTTTACGATTCCATGGAGATATCAGCTATAAATTTGAGAACAATGCACAATTACAATATTACGCAATGACAAAAATGTACATTTTAATTGTTTTTTACCACGATCCAATTGCATATACAATGTTATATTAACAATGTCAAATTGTATTCACAAAGATGGAACATACCTAATACACATAAGCACCCAGCACAGCTACGCAACTGATCCAACTTGGTGGAATAAAGAAGCACCTTACCCACATAACAACCTAACCAAATTTTAAAGGATGCACGAAGTTGACACACCTAAGTGATGCACATGTGTGGTCTACATAAATAAAATTAGTGTTTGGCATGATGTGTTTCATCTAACAAATACATGGGATACACATCAAACCTAAAAGTATCCAATATTATAAGGTTGATTCAAAATAATGGTTATGACTATATCCTGCACATTATGTATGTCTTTCACATTATTTTATCATTTTGTTAATGTACATGGCATTTGATGAATGGTCTCGAGTAACAACTTTGAAAGAGATGAAAGTTATGTGTGATTTTATTATAGTTTAAATTGATTAGAGAAGTACTATTCCGAATCTTGTTTTATAAATTCATGTTTATGGAGTATTATTCGAAGCATTCATAGCGTGAAGATATATATATATATTTTGTGATAATGGCGTAATAGGCTGGCCACTTATTTCTAAACATAAACATGTTCCATTACATGGTTACTGATGTAATGGCATTGTCTCCTCCTGCATTTCATTGTCCAAATGCTCACATCTCTTGGATGACCTAGCTAACTTAATATGGGAAACAACCTTCTTTTGAGTTTCCAGTCCCATGAATGATATGAGATCCTAAGGTCAATTCACCTTCACACAGATATTGACAACTCCTTTCGCCTTGATTAAAAAAAAACAAAGAATATTTATTTCTTGACAATGATGGGAAATAAGTCTTGATCAACACCTCACAATAGGTAACATAATTCTCGACAGTTGCACATGGAATAATAGTTTGCAACAAGTATTTGTTCAAGAGGGGAAGATCCACAATCACCTTCAAGCTGACCTCTATGTGAAAAAATTTCACATTCACTTATTGAGCAAGATCTTAGTTTCCAAAATTGACAAAAAAATGATCCCTTCTCCATGGAACCAGAGTAGAGGGCCACTCTATCACTATCTCGATGTCCTGAATACAACGGAGCCAATGGTTCATCGATCATAGTAATGGTCATCAATCTATGGAATGTTGAATCCCACCTCCTACAAGTTTTCAGCGACACCTGTTGAATCCCTAACCGGGGTATAGAATGGAAAGTGTGCATTAAAAATGGATTTCGGTGGGTCATGCAAGCGTGTTAAGGAAATTTCCATGTGGGAATGCTAGCCACACATTCACGGTCAAGGAATTTGCAAAGTCGACCCCTATGTGGAAAAACTAGACATTAACTTACTTAGAAAAACCCTAGTTTCCAAAATTGACTGAAAAATGATCCCTTGTAAATGGAGATAGATTAGAAGGCCACCCTAGCATTATCCTGATGTCCTAAATCCAATGGAGCCAATGGTTCGTCGATCAGAGCAACGGTCATCATTCTATGGCATGTTGAATCCCACCTCTTAAAGGCTTTCACGGACACCTGTTGAATCCCTACACAGGGCATAGAATGGAAACTGTGCATCAAAAAGGGCTTTTGGTGGATCGTGCAAGCATTTTTAGGCATGTGTTATGTGGGAATGCTAGCCACACCTTCACGGTTGAGCAATATGCGAATTTGACCCCCATGTGCAAAAATTTCACATTCACTTACTCAGTAAAACCCTAGTTTCCAAAATTGACCAAAAAAATGGTCTCTTATCCATGGAACCATATTAGAGGGCCTCCCTAGCACTATCCCGATGTCCTGAATCCAACGGATCTGACCATTGATCGATCCGAGAAACGGTCATGATTCTATGGCACATTGACTTCAACCTCCTAAATGCTTTCAGGGACACCTGTTGAATCCCTACCTAGGGCATAGAATGGAAACCGTGCATAAAAAAGGGATTTTGGTGGGTCATGCAAGCATGTTTAGGCATTTTTTATGTGGGAATGCTATCCACACCTTCACGGTCAAGAAATATGCGGATTTGACCCCCATGTGTAAACATTTCACATTCACTTACTAAGCAAAACCCTAGTTTCCAAAATTGACCAAAACAATGGTCTCTTAACCATGGAACCATATTAGAGGGCCTCCCTAGCACTATCCAGATGTTATGAATCCAACGAAGCTAACGGTTCATCGATCCGAGCAATGGTCATGATTTTATGGCACGTTGAATCCCACCTCCTACAGGCTTTCAAAGACACCTATTGAATCCCTACCTGGGGCATAGAATGAAAACCATGCATCAAAAAGGGATTCTAGTGGGTTGTGCAAGCGTTTTTAGGCATGTGTTATCTGGGAATTCTAGCCACACCTTCACGATCGAGCAATATGCGAACTTGACCCCCATGTACAAACATTTCACATTCACTTACTTAGCAAAACCATAGTTTCCAAAATTCACCAAAAAAATGGTCTCCTATCCATGGAACCATATTAGAGGGCCTCCCTAGTACTATCTCGGTGTCATGAATCCAACAGAGCCGATGGTTCATCGATCCAAGAAACGGTCATCATTCTATGGCATGTTGAATCCCAGCTGCTATAGGCTTTCAAGGACACTTGTTGAATCCCTACCCGAGGCATAGAATGGAAACTGTGCATCAAAATCGGCTTTCAGAAGCGTTTTTAGGAATTTTCTATGTGGGAACACTAGACACACCTTCATGGTTGTGCAATATGCGAATTTTACCCCCATGTGCAAAAATTTCACATTCACATACTAAGCCAAACCCTAGTTTCCAAAATTGACAGAAAAAATGATCCCTTGTCCATGGCCCTAGATTAGAGGGACACCCTAGCACTATCCCGATGTCCTAAATCCAATGGAGCCAACTGTTCATCGATCTGAGAAACGGTCATAATTCTATGACATGTTGAATCCCACCTCCTACAGGCTTTCAGGGACACCTGTTGAATAGCTACCCATGGCATAGAATGGAAACCATGATTCAAAAAGGGCTTCTGGTGGGTCGTGCAAGCGTCTTTAGGCATGTGTTATTTGGGATATCTAGACACACCTTCATGGTCGAGCAATATGCGATTTTGACCCCCATGTGTAAAAATTTCACATTCACTTACTCAGTAAAACCCTAGTTTCCAAAATTGACCAAAAAAATGGTCTCTTATCCATGGAACCAGATTAGAGGGCCTCCATAGAACTATCCTAATGTCCTGAATCCAACGGATCCAACGATTCATCGATCCAAGCAACGGTCATGATTCTATGGCACGTTGAATCCCACCTTCTACACGCTTTCAAGGACACCTATTGAATCCCTACATGGGGCATAGAATGGAAACCGTGCATCAAAAAGGGCTTTCGATGGGTCATGCAAGTGTGTTTAGGCATGTGTTACGTGGGAATGCAAGCCATACCTTCACGGTCGAGCAATATGTGAATTTGACCCCGATGTGCAAAAATTTCACATTCACTTACTAAGCAAAACCCTGTTTTCCAAAATTGACCAAAACAATGGTCTCTTATCCATGGAACCGGATTAGAGGGCCTCCCTAAAACTATCCCAATGTCCTAAATCCAATTTATCCTATGTTTCATTGATCCGAGCAACAATCATGATTCTAGGGCACGTTGAATCCCACCTCCTACAGGCTTTCAGGGACACTTATTGAATCCCTACCCGGGGCATAGAATGGAAACCGTACATCAAAAAGGGATTTTGGTCGATCAAGCAAGCATGTTTAGGCATGTTTTATGTGGGAACTCTAGCCACACCTTCATGGTCGAGAAATATATGAATTTGACCCCGATGTGCAAAAATTTCACATTCACTTATTAAGGAAAACCCTTGTTTCAAAAATTCACCAAAAAAATGGTCTCTTATCCATGGAAAAAGATTAGAGGGCCTCCCTAGAACTATTCTGATGTCTTGAATCCAACGAAGCCGACATTTCATCGATCCAAGAAATGGTCATTATGCTATGACGCGTTGAATCCCACCTCCTATAGGCTTTCAGGGACACCTGTTGAATCCCTACTCGGGGCATAGAATAGAAACCGTGCATCAAAAAGGGATTCCAGTGGGTCATGCAATTTTATTTAGGATTGTGTTATGTGGGAACACTAGCCACACCTTCACGGTTGAGCAATATGTGAATTTGACCCCCATGTGCAAAAACTTCACATTCACTTACTAAGCAAAACCCTAGTTTCCAAAATTGACCGAAAAATGGTATCTTATACATGGAACTAGATTAGAGGGACTCCCTAGCACTATTATGATTTCGTAAATCCAATAGAGCCAATGGTTTGTTGATCCTAGCAATGGTCATCATTCTATTGCACGTTGAATCCCACCTCTTACAAGCTTTCAGGGACACCTGTTGAATCCCTACCCGAGGCATAGAATGGAAACCGTGCATCAAAAAGGGCTTTCGATGGGTCGTGCAAGCATGTTTAGGAATGTTTTATGTGGGAATTATAGCCACACATTCATGGTCGAGCAATATGCGAATTTGACCCCCTTGTGCAAAATTTCACATTCACTTACTGAGGAAAACCTTAGTTTCCAAAATTGACCAAAAAAATGGTCTCTTGTCCATGTAACTAGATTAGAGGGCCTCCAATAGTGCTATCCTGATGTCCTAAATCCAACAGAGATGATGATTCATAGATCTGAGCAATGACCATCATTCTATCACACGTTGAATCCCACCTCCTACAGGGTTTCAGGGACACCTGTTGAATCCCTACCCGGGCCATAGAATGGAAACCATGCATAAAAAAGGGCTTCTGGTGGGTCGTGCAAGTGTGTTTAGGGCTCCCCATGTAGAAACAAATTATCAGAGTGAAGGATATCATTATCGGATTCAAGGAGATGTCCTTATAGGATCAACTTTGAGATTCAAGGAAAATGCAATAGACATATCCCAGATAGAGTGGTAGATAATGGTCTTGGGATATAAGGCATGAGTCATGTAAGTATCAATATAATACAACAAATCCATTGTATAAGTCTATTGAATTTATCAATATATCAAGCACTCAATGTATCAAACTATAAATAATCAATGAGACCATGAAACCAAAATATCTAACTACCACATACCTGACTACCTACCTGTGGTCATTTGACTAGATGATCAGGATCACCTCTAATAGAAATGATATCCTTTATCCTCTTGTGATTGAAGTAAGGCAACAAGTATCGTGACTTTGATGCATTCTTGTTTGGCATTGTTTGCAGCTAGAGGTTTGTGCCAATAACTAAGTTTGTATAATGGTATACAATTTGACCTAGTCTATAATCTTCAAATACATGACCCTTTTTCTTTTGTGCGTGGGAAACCTATGTCAAATATTCCCCTTTGATAACCATCGACCCAATTGGAAAATCATTGCCCTCAAAGTCGCTTAATGAGACAATGAGGGTCTGTTTCCCATCAAATAAATGTGCCAGGTAGTAGTTGGTGTGCCATTCATTGTCTCTCGGGGAAACCACTACGTATATGTGCCCTGCATAAAATAAAGTACAGACCTAGGAGTCAGCTATCTAAACACAAATAGTCGTCAAACATTTCAAAGTGATCAACATAATAATCAAACCTGGTTGTATGAGATATGAAATGTGGTCATAGTCATGTGAAATAATCGACTGGACCTCCTCCAACTGGGATAATTCTGAAGTTATTTGTCAACCAATGGGGAGTGATACATGATCCCAGCTGTCAACCCAATCTGTGGATTTGTAGTTGTCCCATTCACCACTACTTCATGGATACCAAAAATAAGAGATTTTTCTTGTCCACATTTCAACTATAGCATTGTCCGGTGTCATAACTGAATGGAATGTATGAGTTCCTTGGACGGTCTTGCACTCATATAGGTGTGATCTATCTACATTGACCACCTCCAAAAAATATCTATGTACATGTGCTTTTTGAGATAATTGCTCTTCTTTCATTCTAGCTTCTTGCCCCATCATTGAATAATACCATGCAACAATGGTCTTTGCATCTTAGATGAGAAAAATAGTTCTAAATTTCATCTCTTGCCTACGTAATGTAGTCTTGATGCATGCACCTGCTCCATCATGTTCCCCTTTTCCATGTCTGGTCTCAAAATAGTTCCAAATATGTGACACCGTGTGCCTCTTGTGGAGAATACACAACCATTGGAAGCAGGGGAATTTTTTAATTTCCCTGCACAAGCATCAGACCAAATCAAATATTGTTCCATCTGTATATTGTTATCCTGCAAGTGTTTGTAGAACAATTGAAAGCTGTGTTGTACAAAATCCAAGTCATGACACCTATCATCACTTATGTAAAAGTCATACTCCTTCAATATAACCATGTTCTCTTCAGTACTATATGCCCCATGTATATAGGTGATATGGACCATTATGCTGACATGATTTGAGTGATAATATTGACTCTGAATCTCATTTTATGGTTGGAGAGTGTATTTTTCCACAAAATCGACCACTGATAATATAGTTCCAATAGGAAATGTATCCCTGCATGCTCTAAACTTCTCATCTTGCCAGCGAGCCACATGTACATGCTTTACATACTGTTGTGTCTTTTCAAAGAGTTCCTCCATGAAGTTGCATACTAGTACCTGGTAGATCAACAATAAAGATGTACATATCAATAGGTTGTTACATATATGAAGTAGCAATAGATATCAATAGGAAAAAATACTATTCAGGAACTCGTTGCTAACCTGAGAGGTGACCAATTGTATTTTTTTCCTTTCATTCCCTCCACTGATATCATACGTGACATATTTGAATGACTGCAAGTTCACTTCATGTCTCCCCATTTCATGCTCATCGGTGACATGTATGCATTTGTCCAAAAATGCCATTCCACCACACCTTGGGCATGTCCCATCTACGCAAGGCCTTTGATAAAATGTGCAAACTTCTATGCTTCTACACAAGATGCTATGGATAAACACTTTAGATGATGTCGGTGGCAATGTAGTTAAGCAATCATATCGAAGCTTCATATCGGAGTGTGGCAACCTACCAACAAAGGACCAAACATCTATTTCACCAGAGTCAAGTTGTTCTCTTCTAGAACAATACCTACGGAGTGCTTTGATATCCAATCCTACAAGTTTGGATGTAGGCTTAAGAAGGAGAAGGTCCTTGGTGCTTTTGTTCACGATTGATTTTGACAACACACAGTGAGCTGCATTGTGATCCTTTGAACAAGATTTCTTTCCAATATTACTAAATGCATCTACAAAAATTTTGACAACATAAGAGCTTGGTTCAAAACTATTTATCATCTTTATCCTTAATTTTTTCTTAACAATAGTCATAGACCTATATTTTAACAACGATATAAATAATCTACATTTATCTCCATCACATTTAGAATCAAAATAGTTGACAAGTATCTATTGAGCTTGATATGCAATACTGCATTTAGACAGCGTACCTTCAAGCGAACCAATGATACTTTCATCGATTTGTATACATTTTGGAGTTCTTCGGTGTGAACTTGCTAATGGAGGTAGGGAGGTTGGAATTGCACCCTATACCATATCACCCGGTCGGTTTGGTGTCTGAACATGAGCTTCATGTCCTTCCGTGTCTTCTTGACGGTCGGACGATGGAAATTGGAAATCCTCTTGAGTGGTATGAATGACATTGTCTTCTTCGAGCATACCTTAGGCATTCAATGTCTCTCTAACTTTGTCACTCGTATACCCACATTTAATTAAATATGCGAAGGTTTCAGGTGGCCTTGATGTGCATCTCCTTTTTACTCCTTGATCAGTGCCATGTAGTGCTCGTTCTTCTACTGATATGGTGACCGAAGACCCCTTGAGCCAATGCTTTTGTCTTTCTTGATGTGTATTGGTAAGAAGAACTGTGGCATCCTCAACAACCAGAATTGGTAGAGTGTCCATAGAGCATCTTCAATTAGTCATGTCATTTCTTTTCTTCTCTCTAATTTCTTCAAGGATTTCAGTGGGTATCTACTTCCTTGCTGATTTTCTTGCTTGATTGCATGAGTTTCCCATGACCACAATAATCAATGATATATATGGTTTCCTTTGCTAGCTCCTCAATGGGAAACTACCCAAGCTTGGTTTCTTTCTTGCTCAATTGTGTCTAGATACTCAACATGGGGGGAAGATTGGGAAGAATGTTGCCTTTGCTAGCTCCTCAATTCCAAGAAAAACAATGGTAGAGATGCTCTATGGTGATCCTCAATGGGAAATATCCCCAATCTTGGTAAATATCTTGAGAAATTGTGTCTACATACTCTTGAGCTAGGGGGAAGATTGGGAGGAATACACTGCCTTTGCTATCTCCTCAATTGCAAGAAAAACAATGGTATAAATGTTGTATGGTGCTCCTCAATGGAAAATTTTACAAACTTGGTTTCTTTCTTGCTCAATTGTGTCTACATACTCCACCACAGTGACCAAGTTAATGTTTTTTTTATTAGCTCCTCAATTGCAAGAAAAATAATGGTGGAGATGCTCTATGTGGCTCCTTGCTCAATTAATGGATTCTTTCTTGCTCAATTCATTCTTTATTTCTTGCTCCTCAATGTATACCATGCTCCAAGTGATACTTAGAAACTTGTGGTGGAGATGCTTGATTCACAAAACAAGATTATGTGAAAATATGGTGAAGAAGCTAATGTTCACGCACTGTTTGTAACCTGAATTTGCGTGCGGACTATCAAACCTGTGAAAATGTGTTTAGAGTGTTTCTCGGACAATGACTACTACTGTTTATACTGAGGATAAACGCACATGCATTGTTGTTAACTAAAATGGGGGCACGTTTTGGATACATAAAACACGTGTGCATTTTACTCTAATAGAATTTTGGAGCATTTAAGAAGGTGGTTGCAAAGCTAAGGGATCATTCAAGGTTTAGGGGGAATTAACAAGCAATCCCTTAGTCTTTGCACCTTGACATCTGTTATAGCTGATTTTACCATACCAGGTGAATCACACTTGTATGGCCTTCCCCTGTCCCTCTGCAGACTCCTTAGACCCCTTGGACCATTTTTTGTCCTTTGATGTTTCCTAGACCATCCCTAAAAACATGTGAAAATTGCTATACACAACTTTTAAACCCCTTATCACGTATATATGCGGGTTTGACCCCTAAAACCGCATACATCAGGATGTGTACAAAAACCAAATCCTTTTGGAGTTTTCCTTGACATGGATCCAACTCACTTGACTCTAGGCCTTCCATATGCCTTGAGATAGCTCGGATTCGACCTTTCATTACCCCATTGAAAAGCTATATAAGGAACCCTTTGGATACATTGAAGGCATAAGAGAATTGAGAGCAAATAAATTATAGTCCATTGTTGCTGAAACTTGTGCTTGAGTCTGCATCCCTTTGTCCCTTGGAGCACTTTTGTGTTCTTCCCAAGCTTACCTTTTGCTTGTGAGCTTGCTATTGACAGATGGAGGATTGAGGTGGTGGAGGCCCAAGTGGGGGATTCAGTTTCTCTGATTCACAGACGTGTCGATGAAGGTTGTATTCATTGTAATCTCTAATTTTATATTAATATAAATATCTTTTCCTGTCCAATAATGTATGTTTGAATGAATATTTTATCCATGGATGATTTCAAATGCTTATACAGTGTTGATTATATATGCTAGAGTAGATCTAACACCAATATATATAGTATGTTTGTCTTGTTTACTTGTTGTTAAGGAAGTGTTTAAGACAAGCTGAAGTTGGAAATCTCAACAGGGATCTACTTCGACCGTCCAGAATAAGGTACGAGGTCTGATCCTCTAGTGTTAGATATTTGATTTCTCTTACATATTGGAAAGGATTGATTTCTGGAGTCAAGCTGTCTCTTGTGGTAGCCCAAGTCATAGGAATTTCTCTCCGTAATAGAATTGGCGACTCCACTGCGGAGTTCCTAGTAGTTTTCCTTTGGGGGTTTTCTATCGACATTAAATGACTTTGAATTGCTCTTTTTTCTCTGTTTCTGTGTTGGTTCTGGGGGCATCTTTGTCTGCTAGTGTTTGATTGGTGTGAAGTTTGTCTCAGCTTGTCTGTTTTCCTTTATTTTTATGCACCTTTCTTCCTATACGCGAGTTTTTAACTCACAATCGCGTATATACGCGGGTTTCATTGCTATTTCCGCATATACACGCAGGTTTACTGCGAACAGTTGCGTATGACCTTCATTTTTCCTTTTAGAGGAAGATTGGTTGTTGCTGGGTGAATTTTGATGATTGCTGAGTCTCCTTTGATACTGCTAGAATCTGTATACACCTCTGTTTCTGACCAAAGACATTTTTTTAGGGTAAATTTTTTTTTTTGAAGAATTTTATTGTCATTGCATTTTTGAATTTTTTTTTTGGGATTAGTGCATTAGATTTCTTTTACTTTAGTACTTTTCTTGAGTGCTACTTGATTGTGCTTGCAGATTCTGGGGGTTGTAGAATCATTCTTTTGCTTTAATATCTCATTTTTATTTCAAAAAATCCAAAAATATTTGATTATCATTATGCATTTCATCTTGCATTTTGCATAGTACTTGCACTAGATTTTCTTTGAAGTATTAGTCAGGATTTCATATAGGAAAGCTTCCATTTATCATTTGAAGAAAATTGTGAATTTCATGTAGTAGCATACCCTATTTTTCGTGGACACAATGCATTTGCATTAATTTTTAGGTGTGCATTTTGCTTCATGTTGTGTCATAACACCATTAGTTTCACGGTCATATACCTCTTTTGAGTAATAAAGCCAATTAAAATCAACGCTTAATTAAAATGAACTACACTATTTTATTTGATAGGGTTCACCAACAAGATTAGTTTTTAGGGTCTTGGAATAGTTCATTGTGAGTAAATTCTCCAAGACCACTAAACAACAACATGTATGTGTCTATCTAGGTGAGTGTGTGAAATTCCTTGGTATAACCAGTGTTTCTCAGGATCCTCCTCTCAAAAGGGAGTTAAGCACGAGGTAGTGTGAGCGGTTATTGATTGGGATGACCCCTAGTCATAACTGAGTAGCACCAGAGATATTTCCAGGATTGTATTCGTATTTGGGGACTCTTTTGAGAGTTTCAAGATTTGCTACCCTGCCCATACAGTCAATCTTTCCTGTGACTGTCCGCTTGGGCATTGATTATATTGAGGTGACCTTAGTGGACTTACCTAGGATATAGAGGGGGTACTCTGTAGGGGTTATTATGTGGGTGTCCCAGCCAGGTTAGGGTCAGACAGCACAGTCGCTTTACACATTGAAGCTGAGGGCCACAATAATTGGTTACGTACTTCTGCTTGTTGTGTATGGGAGTCTCAAGCCTCTCCTAGGCAAGACATACCTGCTTCATTCGGGAGCTCACTTATCCTACCCTTGATTGCTTGTGTTTGGATTTAGATTTTATTGGTGTATGCTCTATGCATGCTAGCTTGCCTTGGGTTTGCGTAATTAGAGAGTCTTTTATATTTTTTGAGTCATTGTGGATTCGGGTGCAGTTCCTTGCCATTCTTGTCGTTTAGTAGGACTTCTGCCTTCTACATCTCCTCCTCCTTTGGGAGAGAGAGATAGACAGTCCATGCAGACTACTTCGTGCATTGATTCACACACAATGGGATACCAGGTTGAAGGTATTCCTGAACCACCTTCTCCCATACAAGTGGAAGATGGGGAGTTTACTCCTACTTATGATCCTTCACCTGATTTGATTGAGTTAGGTCCTGTAATTTCTGAGATAGGTACTTTTCATGATAGACCTACTTACTCTAGTGTTGACCCCCCATTGACGCATCGCCAGTATGGAATGCTAGAAGATGATGAGACTCATTTTGAACCCACGAGCACTAGTTATGGTAGTTATGGTATGTCTAGTTTTCTCACACATGATTTGGCATTTCATGTCGAGTTTGAATTTGAGCCTAACACTACGCCTAGGGGCACTCTCATTCCTTACCATGTGCAGAGGTTTGGGAGCACAAGTCACATTGCACCTTCCATCCCGGCAGTGGAAGCTACATCACATATTCCTACTAGGCCTACAGTTAGTGATCCTATAGGGAACAACACATACACAATTTCACATGTCCCTTCATCCTCTGTCCCTATTTCTTTGAATGTTCACCCTCCACCTCATTCACATGGTCCTTCGGGCCGGAATGTTGCTACAAGTCATGTCCGTACTAATGTTACATGATCAGTTGTGTCTCAGGTTTAAGTACCGCCTGTTGTTTCAGGAGGTCGTGTTCATGCTTCTAGAGGTCATGTTACTAATTCTGGAGAGTATATTCATACGTTCGGAATGTATATTCCTACTTGCAGAATGTATATTCCTACTTCTCGAGCATATATTCCTACTTACAGAGTATCTCATGGGACATCTCATGCGATGACTTATGGACCTTATTATGGGACGCAGTATGGACAAGGTTCTTCACCTTATGGGTATGGGTATCAACAATCCACTTACTCTCCAAATTATGGCTTTATAGCCCTGAATAGTCAAGGTACGCCACATTATGGTGCTTCCATGCCACCCTACACGGGTCAAACAGGAGGAGGGAACTATGGTCAAGGCCATGGTGGTTATGGTAATCAGACCTATATGAATAAAAACTATTAAGGAGTGGTGCACCGACCTGCTCATCCTAGGCTCCCTTTCCTCACAACGCTAAATATTCCTGACTTGTCGAGATTGACGAACGATCCTGTATCTCACAACCCAGCTTGGCCGGCTGTCCCTACTAAGCTTCCCTCGGACATACCCAAATTCGAGGGAAAACCGAGAGAGGATCCGAGTGAACATGTTACTACCTTTCACCTATGGTGCTCTTCAAATTCCTTACACCAAGATTCAATCTGTTTAAGGCTATTTCAACGCACCCTTGTAGGGCCTGCGGCGAAATGGTATATAGAGTTACCTACCAGGGCATTCGCTTGGTTCGATGACCTAGCAATGACTTTTCTTAACCACTTCTAGCGACCAGTGTGTTACGACGTTGGTACAAAACTCTTTTCGACATTTTGGCAGGATAAAGCCATGCATATCTCAGACCATATCCAAGAGTGGTGTAGACGGAAGAGGTTGACTAAAGCCTTTATACTGCCAGAATTCCTCCTCGAATGGTCCTTAAGTCATTATTTCCTTATAGAGCGAAGGATGTTTCTACATACGAAGTGCAAAATGAGGAACAAGCCATTTTTAGGGCGTAGGAACTGGATTTTATTTATGCTCAATCCAGTTTGTTATATGAGATCATTTCCAATGCTCCCCATTCTAGTTTCGACCCCAAAGTTAAACCTGGACCACATGCCAATGGCATTGTTGGTTGTACAAGTGCTAGACCTATGGATTCGGTTGTACAACAGGTCAAACAATTTTCAATCAACCAATCTACTTTGGGACAAGCCATGGCTTTGTCTCAACCCACCCAAACGGTGAGTGTGCTTTCAGTACAATCGTCGGACTAAAAGGGTAACCAACAACCCGGAAGGAATAGAAATAAGGGTAAGAATAATCATAAGGGTGGGAATAGGAATGAAAATGCTAATACTAATGACAAGAACACCCGTAATGCTGGGGGGGACAAGCAACCTAAATGTAAGGTTAAATTTCCTTGCAAGTTATGTAAGGATGATCACCTCACTTACTTGTGCCCTCTTATCGATGAAGCCTCGAGATTCTTAGTGCAGGGCCCAGCTATGTTGACTAACCCTTTACCTCACAATCAAAACATGAACTCGAGGATCCATGATTAGTCTGGTGGGGATCAAGATCCACCGAAGGGTAGTGGTCATGGTTGCATTAACATGGTGCATGCTATGAAGGTTGTGACCTGTGCGAAGGACTATGGTTCATCACAACCCAACCTAGGAAAGGAACCTGATCCACCAGGGACTCCTTTGCGTATTGAAAAACCTGTGGATAAACCTGAAGTTGCACCTCGCATTCCTAAGGGATTCCTTAAGTGTTAAAGGCACAATCCTAATGCCTGAGCCGCCCAGAACTATTCTGTTGTCGAGGATTTGGGCCAGACTCCTTGTGCGAGGTCTGCACTAGAAGTACTTCAGAGTTGTCCTTCACAAAGGAAGGCTTTGCTTTCTACCCTTGGTGTGAATGATGATAATTCTTCCTCCGTGATTAAATTTGAAACCACAGGAATTCAGCATCGCTTTCCTTACTATGTGTCTCTTTTGATTCATGTAGAATGTTTCAACATGATCGTCAAGCGCACTATGATTGATGAAGGCGCTGTTGCTTCTGTGATGTCTTTATCGTGTTGGAAGGGTTTAGGTTCCCCTGAGCTGTCTAAATTCGGTACCATGTTGACTGTGTTTGATGGGAGATCGTTTAGGCCACATGGGATCATTCCTTCCCTTAAATTCCATTTGGAAGGGAGGACCGTTGCGATAGAGGTCGAGGTGCTTGATGCGCCCCCTGACTACAATCTCTTGCTGGGTAGAAATTGGATGTACAGTATGCAAGCCATAGCTTCTTCACTATTTCGTGTTGTATGCTTTCCATTTAATGGGAATATAGTTACGATTGATCAAACGTCATTTAAGAATCCGTCAGTTACTGCATCTTCGGGAGCTTTGATCCCGATTGTAGAGCACTCTCAGCCGGCAACTGGGAGTGTGGGTGTGGGCATGTATCCATCCCTCATGGGAAGCTTTAGTTGTCCTGCACCTGTCCTTATGATAGAGTCTAGATCCAGTGAGGCTTCAACATCTGTGAGATTGGTGTCTTTTTGCATGAGTCATATGGAAGATCCTTGGATTCTTCCTACACCGAATAGTTCAAGTGATCCCATCGTGACAGACATGCCATTGCCTACAACGATGGTAGCTTATCAAGATAATATTGGATGTGTTGCAAATCCTAGTCCTTCCTCTTCACAGATGGAGGAGGAGGACCCATATGTGTTTCCTGCATGGGTAGTTCAATCTTCTCACGTGCAAGACTACCTTGATAGTGTTTTTCCTTCAGATAAAGCGATTATTGAGGCCATGTCGAGAGTTGAGCCACCATGGGAAGAGTTGCATCATAGATCTTACTTTCTTCCCAAGCTTGATCGCTTGGAGCGTGAGGACTTTAGGGGGGTTCTTAGTGAGAGGATTGGTAGTCCCATGGTTCCATTAAGCTCTCCTAGTTCAATGGCTGATGGGAAAATGGAAAACATATCTCCAACAATTCCTACTAATATCTCTCGTGATCCTAGCAGGATAGAGAATGTCTATATTGGGGCAGAATGTTCCCATGCTGAGATTCAAGAATACACCGAGCTGTTTAAAGAATTTTGTGATATCTTTGCTTGGTATTATGATGAAATGCCAGGTATCGACCCTTGCATTGTTGAACATGAGATTAAGACTTACCCCAATGCTAAGCCTGTTCGACAACGCTTGCGTGTAGTGAATCCTAGGAAAGCACCCGCGATTAAGGAAGAGATAGAAAAACTGTTGAAAACCGGTTTTATCTATCCCGTTCCCTTGATGGAGTGGGTTTCAAATCTCGTTCTAGTTGATAAGAAGTAGGGAGCGATCCACATATGTATTGATTTTCATGGTTTGAATTGTGCCTATCCTAAGGACAATTTCCCTACACCATTTATTGATCAGATTTTGGATGAGTGTGTGGGTAGCGAAGTTTTTTCCTTTATGGACGGCTTTTCCAGATATAATCAGATACAAATTAAACCTGAGGACCAACATAAGACCGTATTTATTTGTCCTTGGAGAACTTTTCCATATCTGAAAATTCCTTTTGGCCTTAAGAACACCAGAGCTACTTTTTAGCGGGCTATGACCTTGATCTTCCATGATCTCAAATCGATTATCGAGGTATTTTTGGATGACCTTGCTGGTCATTCTCGTATGAGAATGTGTCATTCCTATCATTTGAGATTAGTATTCGAAAGGTGCCGCCATTATTTGTTCAGGTTAAATCATCACAAGTGCATCTTTTGTGTGAAGTCTGGTCACTTATTAGGATTCATTGTTTCCAAAGAGGGTATAAGAGTCGACCCTTTGAAGGTTGAGGCAATACTTCAGTTGTCTCCCCCAAAAAACATTAGACATCTTCAATGTTTGCAAGGCATGGCAAACTTCTTATGGAGATTCGTTGTCAATTTTTCCAATTTGACTAGAGGCTTCATGCGTCTTTTGAAAAAGGACACCACCTTTTCTTGGGATGAGCGAGCCCATGAGTCCTTCGATGCGCTTAAGCGAGCCCTAGCATCGGCCCCGGCGATTAGTCCCCCAGACTATAGCCGTGATTTTCTACTTTATGTGGCTGCGTCCATGGAGATGATTGGTATGGTTTTGGTTCAAGAGGATGAGGAGCTCCAAGAGCATGTCATATACTATCTAAGCTAGAATCTTATTGATGCGGAGATCCATTATTCCCATGTGGAGAAGCTTGCCTTAGCTACCATACATGCGGTTCAACGATTGAGACATTATATTCTCCTTCACCAGACCTTGGTTGTAGCCCATGTCAATCCATTTCAATTCGTTCTCACTCGAAGAATGATTGGGGGGGAATATAATAAATGGATTGTCATCTTACAAGAATTCAATCTCGAGTTTGTTTTGGCAAAATCGAAGAAATCGTTAATTTTTGCAGATCTTATATCGAATTTCCCAAGCGAGGCCGAGGAGTTAGTTTGTGAAGATACGTTTATCAATGAGCACATCTTTTTAATCTCAACTTTGGACCCATGGTATGGGGATATTATTATATATTTACAAACATTGAAGGTCCCCACTCACCTCTCATAGGATGAATGATGATGGTTACGTCACATGTCTAAAAATTACCTCATAGTGGATAACGCTTTGTACCACCATGGGGTAGATTCCATTTTACATCATTGTTTAACTCATGAAGAGGCTAAGGTTGTGCTGAATGATTGCCACGGAGGGGCATGTGGTGGTCATTTATATAGGCTTTCTACAACCCAAAAAATCTTAAGAGAGGGTTATTTATGGCCGTCAATATTTAAGGATTGCGTAGATGCGGTCAGGAGGTGCCATCCTTGCCAGGTGTTTGCATGTAATATGTGCTCGAAACCTACCCCATTACATTCCATCATCATTGCCAGTCCCTTCACTAAGTGGCAGCTTGATTTTATGGATTACAACCCAGCTTCAGCTGGGGGACATCATCATATCATAGTGGTTGTTGACTACTTCATGAAATGGGCTGAGGCTATGCCTACAGTTAAATCCAACGGTGAGATAGTCGCACACTTTGTATTCAACCATATTATTACTCAGTTCGGTATTTCCAAAGAGCTTGTCACTAACCATGGCTCGCACTTTCAGAATCGTATGATGGAAAAGTTGGAATCAAAGTTAGGGTATAAGCAAGAGCATTCCTCCTCTTACTACCCTCAAGCGAATGGACAGGTAGAAGCAGTGAACAAATCACTCAAATCCATTCTCCAACGAACCATCACACAAAGCAAGATGAATTGGCACACTATGTTATATCCTATTTTGTGGGCTTACAGAACCGCTATTAAGATTGGCACGGGTTTTTCTCCATATCAACTTGTACATGGAATGGAGTCGGTATTGTCAGTTAAGTGCAAGATTCCTTCTTTGAAGCTAGCCATAGAACTCTTACTAGATACTTCACCATTGGAGGAGAATTTGGTCCACCTTGAGCAACTTGATGAGCAGTGCCAATATGCCTTGGTGGATCTAGAAGTAAATAAGTGTCGCATTAAGGTCCAGTACGATAAGTCTATCTGTCCAAGGAGGTTTAGTGAGGGAGACTCGGTCCTGTTGTGGGATCAACCAAAAGAACCCTTGGGGGTAGGAAAGTTTAACCCCATGTGGTGTGTTCCTTATGTCATTAAACGTGTGTTAGAGAAAGGTGCTTATGAGTTAGTGGATTATGAGGGAATAGCCTTGGTGGAGCCTAGAAATGGGCTCTATCTTAAAAAGTACTATGCATGATTTTCAGCCAAGGCTAGTTATTGTATATTATTGTACAGTTTTCCATAGGTAGGTCTTTTTCTTATGGTGATCGGGTTTGTGATTAGTTTTTGTTTCTTTTGACAGATGTCAATGGAATCTTCCACCTTCATAGGATTCGTGGATGGTGCGAGCCATCACACTCAACACTCAGCCTCTGTTGCTTGGGTGATTTATACTCCTATGGGTCAGGTATTATCTTCAAGAGGTGTATGTTTACGGCCATCTTCAAACAATGTTGTTGAATATAGTGTCATTATTGAGCTTCTACGAGATGCCATTTTACATGGCATTCTCTCTCTTGAGGTACGACTTGATTCGAAGTTAGTAGTGTCACAGCTTAATGGTTTGTACCATGTTAGAGATCCAACATTATTAAGAATATTCTTACGTGTGAGATTATTAGAATGGCAATTTGACAATATAACATACATACATGTTCCAAGAATTAATAATCAAGTTGCTGACTCATATGCTAACTATGTGTTAGATTGGAATTTGTTTCATACACAATAAGCTCATCACAAACATAAATTTTTACACATGTAAATAAATAAATAGATCATCATAAAAGTTTTTATAAACATCCAAAATGTGGTAATACATAGTGTCATAATACAAAAATGGGGCTCTTAAGCCACCAAAATATAAATACACGGTAGTACAAAATTTATCACTCCTAGGTATCTAAGCCTGTGGAGGAGGAGAGGGGTTGTGATCATGGAATGTCACTACGGCTCTAGCTAGCCATCAAAATAGCCACACCCATACTTGTGGTACACCCACCACCTGGCACTGCATGGCCTCAAGAAAGTCCTCGACTTGCGCCATGGGTACTCTATGTGTTAGTCTCACGAAGTTGGTATGAATGCTTTGGAGCATCCGCTCCGCATCCACACCCATGATATCGTCTCCTCTTCCCCTCCGTTTATGATGAGAGAAGACTTCAGGTCACCGTGGTCCCACATCTGCATGCATATGGTAGATGTCACTATGTATTGTCACCCAAAAACATGTCTTTTGATTCCACATAATAAAAAAACACAATTTTTTTTTATTAAATAACTCAAAAATTTTAAAAAGAGGGTCGAGATTCCTTACCAATATCACTGTATGTCAATCCTGGTGGTAGTGGTATGTCCGGGTCTCCCCGAAAATCTATCCCCGCATAGGGGTAGTCATCGATGGCAACTATCTGTCGTCACCACCATGGAAAGAAATCAGCTAGATATGGGTTGGACACCCTACCTCCACCTAGTCTGCGCATCGCATCCGCCCAATGTCGTTGGGTCGGATCTCGAACCCTGTGTAGAGGAATGTCAACTCTAGGGCTCAATCCTAGAATAGTCTTAAAGAAAAACGTGCTCAGTATGCTGCTGAAACCGAATTTTTGGACTCTGCCCATCTTGCACTCACTGAGCTGGTGTTTCATGTTGCCTAGTAGCGCAGTGCTCCAATCATACACAGTGGGTCTCATGCACTCCACTGCATAGAACATCAGAGATCGCGAGTCCTGGTGGAGTGAAGCTAGGCCTCCTATCCTGCCCAGTGTCAGTAGGATGGCCTTTAGGCCCAGCACCTGTATGGAGTTAGTTGGGATCTGACTCCCCACCTTCTCCATGTCTAGATAGTAGTACACTGCAATGTACTCATCTATAGTTAGGCCACCTTCGAGCCCGTGAGAGCGTAGGTTCACCATTTCCCCCCGTCGAGAAAGTCCAATAATAAAATATATGTTCTCCACTTCTATGGTGAGGGACATCCCGTCTACTTGGAACGAATCTGAGTCTAGATCCCAGTAGTCCACTAACATCTGCAATAGTCCTTATTTGGCTCTTAAGCCACCAAGACACCAAAATTTGTAAATCCCACATGCACGTAACGCTTGTTGAGCCATTAGATCTGCCCTTACTGCCTCTTCTACATCACCATGTTCACGTTCTCTCCATTCTAGGACCTTCCTGCACATAAAATTTGAGTTTTGTCCATTATAATAGTTAAAAATCATTGAGCACGGCTGTATACGTGACTGTTTTCTAAAAATCCGTGTACGTACACAACTTTGAGGGTGTTGTACGCATATATCCAGCCATATACGCAGAAAAACCCTTGATTTCTGCGTGGACCATGGTGTGCATCTTAGACTGGCCTAGAATCCTAAATACACCATGGAATTTGACAAAAATTGCATCAAAATGAAAGAGCAGAGCATGGGTAAGTACCTGGAAAACACGGTAGTGGATTCCGCTGGCTAGATCTCCTGGAATTCGCTATTGAAGTTCTGAGCTCAAATGGGTAAAAATTTCAAATGTTTTATAATGTTTTGAATTTTTTACTATTGTCTAAAATTTTTCAAATTTTTGAAAATATTTACCCCCTTTTCTATAGTTTGGACCATTTCTAATCCTTTTGGACCATTTTTGGACTAATTTATGATGTAGGAGACCTTTTTGAGCGTCATTTCAGCCGTTGGATTCACCTGTTTGTGTTGATTTCAGGTATCATGTCTAAACTGGCATATAGGTTAGGTTTCATCACTGTTTGCATTTTGCATGACCTTATGACTGTTTCATTATAGCCTTAGGTACAAACCCACTCTATTATGTCATGGAACCTTCTTGTTGTTTTAGAAGTGGCATGATACAAGTGGTAGAGCTTGACCTTACATGGGTACCCTAGTTAGCGCCTTATTTGCATTTGGTGCCCATGCCGACATTTTGTCCCTTAGGGTATGGGAGTCCATTGTATAGTATTTCCATGACATTTCGCAAGAGCCTCATACTCCTCTTGATCTTTTGCTGGCCTATTTCCCTCAGGACTCCCTTATGTCAAGTTGTAATTGCATTATCGTGAGCTTTTCCTGCCTTATTGAGCCTTACGCAGGCTTCCCTGACATTGAGTTTCAGCCATATAGCCTGAGATTGTCTCATGTCTAGCCATGCAGAGCCATTTCATATATATCCTTTGCAACTTGATTCCCTATTTTTACTGGGAGGGGACTTTCCCCTGAGTGTCGCTATCCTACACATGTATCCTTGCATTGAGAATAGGTATGTTCTACTACTTAGAACTAGTTTGTTTTCCCATATGACACTCCTCTCCTCCTAGTCTGTAACTATAAAGTAGTTTTATTCTTTTTCAAGCTTTTTAAATATTTGAAAAAGTCCAAAAAAATAAAAAAACCAAAAATATGGACAAGGAAAGATGTTATCTTTTGGAAGCTGTCGAGTTGTGTCGCCTTCGAACAGAGCACTGTATATCACATCCATTGGTTGGGTTTATAGTTTGACTTTAGGAGCTGTACTCGTTTATCTGAGTTTATCTCCACTGACTGGTTAAGCTTCCAGTCCCCATGGAGCCTTTGTCTATGCCTCCTGTGTTGCAGAGATGTCCCAGTTTTGTATATCGAGTCTATGCTGCCTTTATTCAATCACCATTCGCCGTTATGCTCTTGTTCGAAGGAAGTTGAAACCTGAGTAAGCCATTCCTCAGTTATCTTGACTTTGCATGTCGGCCATTCCCGGTACAGTTATTGGTTCGTGCACCGTATGATCGAGTCCTTCCACATTATACAGCTTTGCTGAGTACCTCATGTTGGATGATGGGGGATTCCTTAATGCCCTCCTTCCAGCGGATTTCATCCCATCGACTTTAGATCATTTATTCTGGGATTGGAATCTAGAGTCATTTTTGAGTGCCTTAAGACTTGCAGTCATCAGT
>LPNX010023874.1:563755-633034 GCA_001517045.1 Pseudotsuga menziesii | reverse complement strand
GGTTAGTATGAGTTAGAGGGAAGAGGGGAGTCAGGGGGGGACATAAAATAATAAAAGTATTTTTATAATTGAAAAAACAAGAACTCATTGTAGTATTTAAAAATGTGCTCCTGTTTTTCTTAGCTAAAACGCGCTCCCATTTTTATTAGCTAAAAAGCGCTCATGTTTTGCTTAGCTAAAACACGCTTCCGCTTTGCTTTACTAAATCATGCTCCCGTTTTGTTTAAATTCAAAAATCTATTCCCTCCAAATGATAATGCAAAGCCTCCACCCATGCTTTCATGGAATTCTTATTCATGTGTTTCTGCTTCGTACTTTGCTTTGGATTCAACATGCCTATGCCTTGGAGTATGATAAACCATGGCTAATTCAACGTTATATCCAAATTTTCAATATGCTCATGTTTAGCGGTTCATCTGATTATGCTGCACACCTCCATTTTTTATGAGATTTTAGAAACAGATATGGTTTTTTTTCCTGATTCTAAATATGTAAATGTTAACAAGAATACATATTTATTTCTATTTTTTTCTTATTTATCTTCTGTCATCACTCCTCAACTCAAAAAACACACTGTTAGTGTTTCATCCATATCTCTTTTGTTTCTCAACCATTTAAAAAAAATTGCATGGTGCACTAAAGAACACCAACCTCTACATGCTATAAAAAACCCATTTCCAAATAATTGCATTAAGACATTCAAATGCTGCACCCACAATTGACGTACTATTTTCGAGGTTTGATCTGTTATATACTTAAAAAAAAAATTAAAGAAATTATTTTTATTGTTGGAAAAAATAGTTGTGCACTAGTACTATATGTTCTCTATATGTATACCATTTTTCGTAAGTTTATTCCATCATTTAGACACTCAGACGCTGCACCCACAAAAACATATACCTTATATAATTTGTCCCAAAAATAAAAAGTGCCCGTTAACAAATATCTAACTTTAGATAGTTAACAACATTTTCAATAGAAAAAATTATATATTTGGAAAGGTCATTCAATTTCCTACATTTCTTGTTTTTTACTCATCGCAAGATTCATTGTGTAAGTGTCTCAAAATATCCATGCAAGTGGATGGATGTCTATTTTTTCAGTTTTGTATTGCATGTATCGCGCCAAAAGAGCCTCAACTTTGTGCACTCACCCTTGTGTGCATTTCCACAGCCTATGAGAGCATTTCTTAGCTTGTGCAAGAATTTTATTTTCCTATGCAGGAATTTCTTATATGATGTGCGAATTTTCCTTTGTGATGCAAGCATTTCCACACCCTATGCAGGCATTTTTCTTTGTGTTGTGTGCATTTCCACATCCTGTGAAAGCATTTTATTATCCCGTGTGGAATTTAAATGAGCATGCATGCATTTCCATAGCCTATGGAGGCATTTTCTTAGCATGTGCATGCATTTCCTTAGCCCATTCCGACATTTATTATACACTACAAACATCTTCCTTTGTGATGTGGGTAATTCTATATCCTATGCAAGCATTTTCCTTTTTGTTGAGTCCATTTACACAACCTATGCAGGCATTTTATTAGCCAGTGTTGGCATTTACTTAACCTATGTAGGAATTTTATTGGCCTGTGTGAGAGTTTACTCATCTTGTTAAGGAATTTCTTATATTTTGTAGGCATTTTCAATAATGGTTCCAAAGTGGAAATCAAAACACAAGTCATAATGCAACAACCAGTTATTTGGTTGGAGGCACATCAACAATATCTGGAAACTCGAATGGTGGTAAATTTACAAGTCAAAAGATATTACTTTTATTATTCCCCTCATGCTCTTATGGTTCCCACTACTACTTCCTTATCATATCGTCCCTTAGGATATCACCAAATATCTCAAGAAAAAATGCTTGAGTGCTAACACCTTAGACTTTTCTATAATTATGATGAGAATTTTCCAAAGGGCATTAATGCAAATAACATAAATTCTTTCAAATGGATGTGTCCCAACCTAACTACCCTAAGGAGACTCTTACGTAATCCCTTCCTAATATTAAAGTTGAGGATATAACACCTTCTCCTCATGACCAACTCATTCTAGAACAACCTCAAGAAGAAATCCTAGTTTCACTCTATTCTTTATCAAGCTTGTCATCTCTCAATCAGGGTATTTCTCAATTTGACCCCTTAGTGCAAAAATTGCATAATCTTTTATTGACCTAAGTCATGGCTACTGGAATCATCATACAAGACAACTTCTAGGCCATGTACCCACATGAGAGAGACACCCCTATCACTATTCCTTTGTCACAAATCCAATGGAGTCGACGATTCACTGATCTGAGCCACAATCATAATTTTATGCCAGCTGCAACACACAGCCTAAAGTTTTTTAGGGACACATGGTGAATACATGCTTGGAGCATAGAATTCAAACTAATTCAAACTAAGCAGAAAATATGAGTTCCATCATCTCCTACCACTGTGTTTGGGAAGGCCCCATGTGGGAACGCTACCCAAAAGCTATTGGTCAAGGTATTTCCCAAGTTGACCCCTTAGTGAAGAAATTGCATTTCCTTTTACCCATACAAATCTTGGACCATGTACCCATGAGGAAGAGGCACACCTAGAACTATTTCGATGTCACGAATTCAATGGATTCAAAGATTCACTAGTCCGATACACGATCATCATTTTATGGCCAATTAACTCATGGCCTAAAGCCTTTTAGGGACATGTGCTGAATGTGTGCTTGGGGCATAGAATCCGAACCAAGAAACAAAATTGAGTCTTGTAATTTCTTGCAGGTGCATTTGGGTAGGGACACATCAACCATGGATACAAAGGATAGTAGGATGGTGAGAAAGTATACATCCTTTTGTTATTATCCCATACCAATTTTACATAAGGGGCTCAATTTTGAATTGAAATCTCTCACTTGAGCATGAGCAGTGTGACCATGTCTACAATGGCCAAAAACATATGTGGGAGTTAACGAAACCCAATTATGCTACCCAATTTGTATTTCATGCCCCGAGAGTAAATTCACAAAATGTCCCTAAATGGACCCAAGGGGTGAGCTGCAATTGGCCATGGACCATAAACTATAACTTCGATCATGAAACCATTGATTCCAATGGAGTAATGTTGTTGGACTTAATCCAAGGGAACTCCTTTACTATGATTTAGTTTCCCTAAAATGGTCATATTATACCATATCTAGAACTATTATTTTTCTCACTAAGGGACAATGTTAATTTTTTAGAAGGGGGTAAATTTTGAATTGAAATCTCTCAAGAAATTATGGGTAGCATGGCCATGTCCATAATGGGAAGAAAAAGTAGTGAGAGTGGATAGATCCTAATTATGCTTCCTCGTTTGTATTTTGACCTCCCAATGTAAGATTTGTCATGTGTTTTGCTCAGTAAAACCCTAGTGTCCTATCCAACCAAATAAAAGGTGCATATGACCATAGGAATCACAAGAACTAAGCACCCCTATCTATAACATGATTCTAGGAATCCAACGAACTCAATGGTTTCATGATATGGTGCATGGTTTTTGTTATATGTCCATTTGCAAGTCATACCCCTATATCCATTGAAGGTCATATGCGAAATTGCTCGCACGGCCTTAAACCACCACTAGATAGTCAAATCGTGTTTCGCAAATTTGGGCATGGAAAAGTTTGTCAGGCTTACGAGAGGCTTTCATGGTGGGTTCCATGGAATTTTACCCCCCAATGCAACAATTTCCATGTGTTCCACTAAGAAAATGCCTATTGTCCTATCCGATGGAATAAAATGTACCTTACTGCAAGACGATGCCAATACTAATACAATGAGGATGATGAGGATAAAGAGGATGATTCCAATGCCAAAAACAATGATGGTGGAAATAATGATTATATTAATGATGATGACATGACAACTTCAACATTTGTTGCAAGTATCATTGTGCACACCAAATTCTAAAACATGTGCATACTAACATTGAGCTCCCCACACACATTCCCTAAGCTTGCATGTGCATGCTCCAATGACATATGTCCATTCATAATTTCATGCATGGGCCCTTTATCTCACATGTGCACCCAATATTGGTAAGGAATCTTGATTGGTGAGCCTACAATAAAGAAGACATTGATGACACTGATGGAGAATTACTTGCTACATTTAGTTTTGTTTAGTTACATTTAGTTATATTCAATTACATTAAGTTCTGTTTAGTTACATTCAGTTCAGTTTAGTTCAATCAATTAACAACTTAGTTAGAGGCAGTTAACACCAGTGAATTAATGGATGGCGCATATCTTCAATGTGGGAGGAAATTATGTGGTGACAACTTGGCACCAAGTCAGTAGGGGTGCAAGGGTGAAGGTGAAACATTGTTACTAGTGCACAAAAGCATGTAACCATTCACTACCTTCTTTGTATTTTTGAATTTGGCTTGTTATTAAAGTGTTATGTACTTGGCAAGACCGACACAATGTTTCTTATGGATTGGATGATTGTGTGTATGAATTGTGTCTCATGGATTGGATGATTGTGTGTATGAATTGTTTTATGAGATCTATCTGCACTGTAATTGTGGATTAAAGTTTTAAATTTCAAGAATATTTCTTTATTGCTCAAACATTGACATATTTAACATGACCTATATATGGCAGGACAAGGGTTTTTTCATGCCTCAAATCTCAATTAGAGTTAGGATTTTAAACCCTCTAAAACCTTAGTGAAACTCCATGCATGAGCTCACACATGCCTAGCTCCACATGTGTGAGAAATGAGAATTGACATAACATCCACTTGAACCTTGGTGGTCAAAAGCATAACTCAAATCTTAGGAGACACATAACTTCCTAAACACTATAATTGAGATTATATTTACATCATTGGAAAAAACTCTAGGTATAAACTAGACTTAAAAAAGTTGTTCAAACTTTATTCAAAAAGTTTTCATCCAAAAAAGATCATTTAATATCCTAAATGAAAGGTTTAAAAATTTGAGTTCTCCAAAATTATCCAAATATGATATGTCCCTAAAATGAACCCTATAAAACAATACCTCCATTCTTTTAACTAAAATGTATCAAAATAAATGAAAAATTATTTACTATTCCATTTTAAATCATATACAAAGTGATTAAGATATATGAAAGAGACCAATAAGAAAAATGGTATCTTTCATTCTATATGCATGACTTAGAGATACACCACCCAAAAAAATAATTGAAAACTGATATGCTAATTCATTATCAAAACTATTGCTTTGCTTTGTAAGGATTTACCAAAGTATGAAATCGACTACTATGAACACAAGAAGTATGCGACAATTCATGCTTAGCGCTAGCGTTCTTATTCATATGTAATTGTCGTAAAGAAAAGCGAAAATGAGATTTTTTAGATCAACTTCGCCGAAGCTATTTAGGTTCTCTCCTTTAAACCCTAAACCCTAACTTGCCTTTCCATGGTAAACACCTAGAGCCCAAGAATCAAGCTCCAACGTCTTACAAAAACCAAAAAACTTTAAAAGGTTTTGCATTGTAGGGAAAGCAAACACCAGTTGGATAAATCTGTATCCTCGTCACCATTCTATGTTGGTTGAGGGATTAGACTTATCGTCCTCTTCACTGGTGCTACTGTTGAATCCTTGGAGGAAGGCTAGAAGTTGGGCCTGCTGGCAATGTATTTTCTGAACCCTTGCCTCTGTTGAAGTTATTTGCGATTCCAAGTCTGATATTTGGCGTTGAAGCTGCTGTATTATGCCTGCACACCCCAATTCAGGTTCCTCTATTCTTGCACTCGCTTCGTAGATCAGACTATCTATAGCTTCAACTCTTTGCTTCGAGGGAAGATCCTGACACAGTGAAATGTATTTTGAATCTATTGTCTTACAATGGCCAAAAGAATTCGAAGATTTGCATTATCACAACGAGTTAGAAAGATATCGATGAATTCAGCTTCGGTTTCAGGAAACATTCAGCTGGCACGCTATAATGAGCATTTGTATTATAGAAAGGGGAGTTCTGTTTATATATACAGTCTATGTAGGCTACAAATTGAACAAATATACTATGTAAGAATTTGAGAACCAAGTNGCTTCTGATTAGTATTGTTCATCTTGATCACAACAACTACTGCAACCAAAATTGCAACATTATTAAGGAATCGAGTCTCGAATCTCACATAAATAATCATCTAACACAACAATTGTTAATTGTAATTTGAGATCAGGGAGATACGGAGGTGAAAGAACAGTAATATAAATGATTAAACATGTATTACCTGATTCAGTCGCGGGGCGGCACACTTGGTAGGACAGTTGTCAGTAAGACTGAACCCGCCATTAATGGAAAATGTGCGGTTTTCTGGTTCTAGTATTATGGTTGACCATTTGTAAGTGTGAAATTTATTTTCTTTGTATATTGTTTGAGTATAAAGAATATTGAATTTGTCAAATAAATATTATATAACTTATAATTAAAGTAAAAGTTCACATGCATAAAATCATATAAAATATAAATTCATTTAAAGTTTATTTATTTGACTAATTTTATAGAAAGGAAAGATTTTCTTCTTATTGAAAAATTCAAACATCTTTGGCTTTTAAAAAGTTGATATTTTGACTAATTTTATAAAAACAGCCTATATCTATTTGACTAATTTGATAGAAATGAAAATATATTTTTATTATAAAAAATTCAAACATCTTTTGACCTTAAAAAAAATACATCAACAAATATTTTGACACTTGATAAAGCCAAACATCTGGCCCCTCCAAATTTTGGACACATGATAAATTTTATATAAAATTTTTAATTTGAAGATAAAGTGTTCTGTCGAATCTGGAACGGTGCTCGTGGTCGTGGTGGCGTGGTGGCGAGGGCTGGCCCTTTCGAACCGACCATTTGCACCGATCAGACGACCGCGATCATCGGACGTGACTGCTCACGCGAGCGCGGTCATCCGATCGGTGCAAATGGCCGGTTCGAAAGCCGACTCCTGGTGGCGATGGCAGTAGCTGGAATAAAAAATGGATAATTGTTGGTGTCGGTGGCTTCGGAGGGCATGGAGTTAATGAAATACACGAAAAAAAGCGTTATTCAGTCTCCAAGCCGACGCTCGTGTGTTAAAGTTGGCAGTGCACATTTACCGACTAGCAACAACTAAATCATGTTTAGTTGACCGCAAATAAAACCTTGAGTTGCCATTTTTTAATTGGAACCAAAGATCATGTCAAATCAGCTATGTTGACTTATAATTTGTATGAATTCTTTTTTTTCTTTTTGACAGCGAGAAACTCTCCATGTCGCTCAGTCAATCGCCTAGCCAACTACGCAACCTAGATACCAAACTCATGCCGCCCAACCATATTATGAAGTCCAATGTATGACCTGATTTATATTTTAGTTCGCATATTATGAAGTCCAGTGTATGACCTAATTTTTAGGGCAGGAGCCGTATCGACATTAATCTCAACGAGGTCTGGAATTTTTTCAGATGGAAAGATCCACAGGAAACCCAGCAATACTTCCCCACATTCGTGGATGGTAGAGGTGGTAAACCATTCGCCATCCTAGCAGAAGGCCTAACCTCAGAGGACTCAAGGCTCGAACCCGTGACCTCCCCCCGAACCGAGAGAGTGTGTGCACGTTTTACCAATTGAGCTAACCCTTGGGGCTAACGAGGTCTGGGATTTGAGTTCACTCTGTTTATGAAATGAATGAAATTTTGGGTTTGGTGCTCCTCTTGGGGTTGTGGTTATGGCTTTCTTTGAGTTTCTGCTCTATGATTTTTGGAGAACTATGGCTTTATGGTTTTGGACACTTTTTTTTATTTATGTTTTTATTATTATTTTTGTTTTTTTATGGTCTAATTTATATGGACATACTATTTGTTCATATATTTCAATAAAATATAGTTATTTTTTAATAAATAAATAAAATATTTAGTATTAAATTAGTAATTCTTCAATGAGTACATCTCTTAATATTTTAAGTTCCTAGGTTGAACATTATAAGTTGCAGGTTTATTTACTTAAATTTATATTTATTTAATTTATTATTGGTTTAAGAGAGATGGGTTAGCATCCAAAATTGGCTACTTGTTTTCTTTATGTTAGTTTAACCAATCGAAACATGTCCAATTAAAATATTGTGTATAAAACTGAAGTACTATTGCATGTAGTGTTGAATTTTGACTGGTAAATAGTAGCCATTTGTCATTTTACAGGTCAAGCCACTTCATAAAATTGAAGGTCATTAATGAAGTGTGAATTTTAATTTCACCAATATTTAGCCTACAAAATACTTCCACTTCATAAAATTGAAGTGCTTTTTTTACTTTTACACGTCATTAATATCTATACCCCAAGCCTATATATGTGTGTGTGTTTGTTCTCTTTATATTTCTATTTCTAATATGGAAATTTTGATTTTTGTCTTCGTCTCCTTGTCTCCCCTTCTTAGGTAAACTTGACTTAATCATGTTTTTTGGGGTCCATGGTATTTGGTGGCCCATGGTAATGGTTCATTGCATTGCTTGTGAGGATGCCTATTATGTTTTTATTATATGAGGCAAGATATGATAATTCAATGTTTCATATAGTTATTATGAATGTTATTTAAAAATAATCAACTATTATTATTATTGACATTTAAAAATTAAGATTTAAACATCAATTGAAAGACAATGTTAAAATTAAAACGTCGACGTGCAAGGTAGGACGTCAAATTTCAACCTTGGATCTATGAATGCACTGAAGTACTATGACAAGTGATCTATGAATGCACTGTCATCAAAAGTATCATGAGGACTCTGACGTAATGAAGGTGGTGAGGTATTTACCACTACAAAACGATGTTGTATGGAAGGGTGCTCTCACCAACAAACGACCTTCTCATTGATGTTATCGACGATTTCTTGTCCTAAAGGAAATGTGTTGGCGCATTTGGATCGAACGATTTGGTGCGTCTAGAGTATTCTAGAGCATTCTCTATAATGCTCTAGTATTCATTTTCTTCATTTTCTAGGGAGGTTTTGGACATTGTTTTCGGAAGAGAAGAATTTTGAGAGTTTTGAGGGTTTTTTCAGTCGTGTAGATTTTCAGTAGGTATGTATGAAGCTTTTGAGGTTTTAGCTTCAAAAATATGCAAGCTATGTGTTTAGTGGATTCTTATTGGTGTCATGCAGCCGTCTATGTTTCATGTGTTGCTTCTGCTCGAGCTGTGGTGGATGATGTAGTGAATGGGAACGTGTAGTGATCTTACCACCCAAGTGTTGTATTCAGTTACATGCATGGAAGACAAAATCCATTTGAATTAATTACAAATGTTGTAATCCCGCATATACCCATTTGTTTTTATGTAATAAGGATGGAACAATGTCCATGTAAGTAGGGACACTACAAAAACAGGTTTTGGGATTGTTTGTGATCAAACTAATTATGTTGTTGTTTCTTTTAAAATAACTTAGCAATGGGAAAATATACAAGAGGGATTCCATCAGAAAGAGAGAAGCAAAACTAAAGAAAACAATTAAAACATATATATAATAATTATTGTTCGGGTACACAGGGTACTCTCATAAGACCGAACACCTAGAGGAGGCACTCACACAAAGATATCATAATCGACACACCGATGTTTTGACGTGGTTTAAACACTCAAGAGGGAAACAGTCCATGACCCCAGCCAAATAGCTACTTGAGGTAGTTTATTATGCAAAAGAAAAAAAGTTACAAATGAGCTTCTCATAATCGATCAACTAGCCAAGGACCCTCCATGCTCTTTAAATAGATATCATGGACTAATCGGGTGTTAAGCCACAAATCAATGGTAAGTATGATCTAAGAGAAGATGAATCATCGGATCACTCTATGTTTAGAACATATTGTGACCGTCAGATTAGATATTTACAAATGCATACTAAAGAAACACACTTTTTCTAACGGATATATTTAACAAGTTGATTTTAACTAACTCCTAAGTGTCTAAATATCCTAATATCCCCCCTTAAGAACAAATTGGGATAGGATTGAAGGATTTACAAAAGTGACACTATTAGGAGAAGGAAGAAGGAATTAGAGGCTATCCCCCCTTAATGAAAAGTTCCTGAACTCCTAACATAGATCGAAGTTTATAAAAATCCACTTCTGTAACAGACTTGGTGAAGATGTCTCCAACTTGATCATTTGTAGGGAAAAAGAGCACTTCAAGAACGTGATCATGAACACGATTTTTGATGAAGTGCATATGTAGCTTAATGTGTTTGCTAGGTTGATGTAGAACTAGATCTTTGGCTAGCTCGATGGCACTTTGATTATCACACCAAAGTGGAGTAGGTTGTTGCTGCTCGAATCCAAACTCTAAAAGGATTTGTCAAAGCCACAAATCTTCCTGACTAGAATTAACTGTGGCTCAATATTCTGCTTTTGCTGAAGAAAGAGCAAGAGCTTGTTTTTTTTGACAAGCCCAAGTGACAGGTCCAGATCTCGGATTGAAAACATAACCTACAGTAGACTTTCGATCATCAAGATCGTTGACCCAATCTGAATCAGTGAAACCAAGCAACAAAGGAATCTCCCTTGTACTGTAATGAATCCCAAACTAAATTGTACCTCGAATATATCGAAGTATTATTTTTGTTGCTTTCTAGTGACTTTCATGAGGTGTTTGCATATAACGGGAAACATGATCAATGTCAAAAGAAAGTTCAGGATGAGAATGAGTCAAGTATAAGCGACTACCAACAAGCTGATGATACAAGGTGGCATCTTCTTTAGGTGAAGTACAAGTGGCAGAAAGTTTGACTCCATACTGGAAGGGAGAAGGGGTTGGTTTACAGTATTCCATGTGAAAGCAACGAAGAAGGTCACAAGCATACTTAGACTGAGAAAGAAATATTCCTTCTTTGGTTTGCAAGACTTGGAAACCTAGAAAATAATGCAAATGTCCTATGTCTAACATTTCAAAATTTTGCTTAAGACTAGATTTCACATGGGTTAAAAGCTTAGGTTCACTACCAGTAATAATAAGGATGATGAGATGGTTTCCTACTTTCTTGGTATAGACATTGGGGTCAGAATGGCATTTAGAAAAACTAGTGTCAAGTAGAAATCTATCCATTTTGGCATACCAAGCTCTAGGAGCTTGCTTAAGGCCATATAAGGATTTCTTAAGGTGATAGAAAATGATATATTTATTCGGAACATATCCATGAGGTTGTTCCATGTAAATTTACTCCTGTAAATCACCATGTAAGAATGCATACTTGAAATCCATTTGATGGACTTCCCAGTTATGTAAGGCTACAAGGTAAAGAACAAGATGGATGGAGTTCATTTTTGCGACAGGAGCAAAGGTTTCATTGTAGTCAATCTCTTTAACTTGGGAAAAACCTTTGGCAACTAACCTTTCCTTAAGTCTTTCAACACTTCCATATGATGCATACTTAGTTCTATAGACCCATTTACATCTAACAAGTTTTATTCCTTTTGGAAGAGGTACAAGATCCCAAGTATCATTCGCCATTAAGGAATGATATTCCTCATCCATAGCTGCATCCCAATATGGAATTCCTGAAGATTCTGCAAAAATTTATGGATCATGATTCTCTAAAACTTGAGCCAAAAGAGAAGAGACTCCCTGGAACTGAGAACGTGTTCGACATTGATCTTTAGGATCATCGTCAATATCACCAACTGCTTCACATGTTGAACGAACCCATCAAGGATGCCATTGTGTTGGTGCAACTGGAGGAATATGAGTAGGTGAAGGTGGATTTTCATCCTCACTATTATCATCAGAAACTGGAGTTGGAAATATGTCAAGGAAGTTGGAAGTAGAAGAAGGCATAATGGTCTAATCAAGCTCACAGGCCAAAGATGGCACAACCGTCAAATTAGGCTCGCAAGCCAAGAGATTTTCATCAAATTTAACATATCTTCTAATGATTATATCATTAGAATGTGGTTGAAGAAGTCTATAACCTTTTACATCTTCAAAATATCGAACAAATATGTACTTTTCACTTTTAGGCTGCAATACTTTTTGTTTTTCATCTGGAATGTGAGCCCATGCTTCACTACCAAACACACATAAGTGATTTACATCTGGTTTAATTTTATTCCATGCTTCTTCTAGTGTGATACCTTGTAAATATTTAGTGGGGGTACGATTAACTATGTAATTTGCACAATTTATGGATTCAACCCAAAATTGAATACTTAGTCCCTTAGATTGGATCATACAATTAGCCATTTCTTTTAAAGTGTGGTTCTTCCATTCAACTACACCATTTTGTTGTGGTGTATATGGAACAATGTGTTGTTGTTGGATTCCTTGTTCATTGTAGAAAGTAGTGTACTTTTTGTTAACATATTCTCCTCCATTGTCACATCTTAGCTTAATAATTTGATGACCAGATTGTTTCTCAACAAGGGCCTTGTAGGCCAAGAACATGTTAAATACTTCGCTCTTAAGTTTTAGAAAATAAACCCAAGTGAGTCTGGAGTAATCATCAATGAAAGTTAAGAAATATTTGAAACCAGAAAATGAAGAAGATGGAAGAGGACCACATAAGTCGCTATGCACAAGCTCCAAGGGAATCGAGGCGGGCCAAGCGAAAAGTTTGTCAAAACTGTCCCGATGATGTTTTTTGAGTACACAACCGGAACAAACACCATCCCTGTAAAATACCATCGAAGACCTATAACCATATTGTCTTTACATAGTTGTTGCAATGAGCGATAATTTAAGTGCCCAAATCACTCATGCCAAAGTTTGCTTAAGTTATCACTGTGAGCAACAAAAACTGAAGGAAAAGGTGATGACCCAAAGTTGTTAAATTTGTACAACCTGGTAATATCATCAACAATTCTGGTAGCTAGGACATGTTGAGGATCTTTAAAATCCTTGATTACAACTTAGTGAGGTGTAAATGTTACAATTTTACCTTCACCAGAATGAGTGATTTGATAGACTGACAACAAATTGTAGGAAATTCTTGAAACACAAAGTACATCACTAAAATGACCATTATCTATTGGAACTGTTCCAGATCCTACAACACTTAGAGATCTATCATCACCAACAAATATTTGTTTAGTGTTACATTCATGCATAGTATAAAAGATGGCTTGATCCTTAGCCATATGATAAGATGCTCCAAAATCAATGAGCCATTCATTTGAAATAGAAGAAGAAGATGCAGTATAAGAATAACCAGAAGCACAAAGTGCATGTCCATGAGAGGTAGATTCTGAAGATGAATCTAGGATGATGTGGTGCTTCTTCATCGCTGCTTCCAAGGTTGACATCTTCTTGAAATACTTAGATTCATCATGATTATCTTTCCCGCAATAGTTGAAATGACACTGAATCTTCTTTCCTTTTGGCTTGGATCCTTTGTCATTTTTTAAAGAAGGAGCTGACTGAGAGGGTTTGGGACCCTTGTTTGGCTTATTATTGTGATTTTTTTTTTCTTGGGAGGCTTGGACTTTTCTTTTTGTTCGGAAATTAAGGCTTTCCCAGATGTATCTACATTTCTAATCATTCTAAGATGTATGAGCTTATCTCTCCCTCTAATCAAGGAATCATAAAAGGATTCAATACTAGGCTCTTGATAGCTAGTTGGATTCAAGGATTCTTTCATGGAGTAAAATGTAGATACAAAAACAGGATATGCAGGTACAAGTTTGGAAAGAATATGATAAATGCATTTTTTGTCTTCCGTCTTAATTTTGCAGTCTACACATAAGAGTTTAAGAGTTTTGTACTTGGATAAATAATCTTGAATGCAATAAAAATCACTCAGATTTAAATAAATCAACAGATTTTTGAGTTGATGACCTCGAATTTCATTGTGTTTACCAAACATAGCTTCCAACTTTTCCCAAGCTTGATCAGGTTCATCAATTTTGGATATGTGGAATCTCAAATCAGTAGAGATTGAAATCCCAATCAATCCACGAGCTTCATCACATCTATTTTCCCATTTTATTTTCTTATCATCATCATTGGGTTCTGTGTCTTTCCCTGAGGTAATTTTGAAAAGTCCCCTACTTCATAGAACATCTTCCATACGATATTTCCATGAAAAATAGTTGGAACTAGTAAGTAGAATATCACAAGGGGTAGCCATACTGTCAAATAATGGCTGAAAAAATAGAAACCAAATGTTTGGATGGAAAGAGCTCTAAAAATCAGACTGCTTAAAAAAATGACACTGAAAACTGATTCTGGAAGAGGAAGTTATGTTTGATCAAAGAAAATGTTGAAGAAGTCTCCAATAGTGATGTGGTAGATAGAAAATTGACCTACTAAAAAAACGGAACCCCCCTCTTCCCAAGATGAACCTTTGAAAATAACTTTACAAGAAAGTTGCTTTAAGTGAATCACTTTTGTAAAATAATTGATTTTCACTTTTACAATGGTGTTACTTTAAATAGTGCAACAAAAAACTAAAAGACTTAAGAGACTTGTTTTTTTTTATAATTTAAGTGAGATGCACTTTTACAATAAAGTAACTTAAAATTAGAAATTACATGTACTATTAAAAAATTAATTTAATAAGACTTGAACTCAAGAAATATTAAGGAATAAATCAACTTTGCACCAAGTGAGCTAATATTAAAAGGTACATAAAAGAAGGGAAGGAGGAAGGTTTTTTTTTTTTTTTTACTCTTCTCTCTCGGTCTCCGTGCTTACTTCTTTTCCTGCAAATCACACCACAAACCGAAAAAAAAAAATTCCACGCTTTTGGGGTTAGATCTTGTTAGCTTTCCCAGAAAGTCTACATTTTCTCTTTGATTCTGATTCACCGTGATGACACAAGGTGCACAGCAAAAAGCATATGCAGTAGAGAAAAACCCTTTCCCTTTTTGTTTCCGATTCGCCGCGATCGCACAAGGTGCACGACAAAGGGCATACGCAGACAAGGAAGGAAACAATCTGAGACTAAAAAACAAAAAAAATCTAATAATAGAACTGATAAAATATGAGTTTTTTTTCTTTAAAAAACAAAAATAAATAAAAAACGTCACTGTAACATTATACCTTCAGATCTGCTGAAATCGACGTATCTGGAGCAAACAAAAACCATTTTCAATCAAACAAAAACTATTTCATAATGGAAATAGTGCTTTGGACACAATGGAACACCCCCCAAAACCCATAAATGCACAGAAATTCTAGAACCCAAAGCCCTTTCAAATATTCGGCAACACCAGTTCAATATCTAGATCGTAACCGGAAGTGGCTGTTCATAAATTCTTTGATACCATGTTTGGGAACATAGGGTACTCCCAAAAGAACAAACACCTATAGCAACCACTCACACAAACAGATCACAGATCGACACACCGATGTTTTGACATGGTTTAAACCCTTCAGAGGGAAACACTCAACGACTCCAACCAAATAGCTTCTTTAGGCAGTTTATTATGCAAAATAAAGAAAGTTACAAATGAGCTTCTCATAATAGATCAACTAGAAAAGGACCCTCCATGCTCTTTAAATAGATATCATGGACCAATCGGGTGTTAAGCCACAAATCAATGGTAGGTATGACCTAAGAGAAGATGAACAGTCAGATCACTCTATGTCTAAAACATATCATGACCGTCAAATTAGATATTTACAAATGCATACTAATGCATACTAAAGAAACACACTTTTCCTAAAGGGTATATTAAACACGTTAATCTTAACTAACTCCTAAGTGTCTAAATATCCTAACAATTATTAATAATTAAAGGAGAGGAAAATAAATGGAATTTCCCTTAACAAATGAAATTATGGGAAACAAGGAATTAATTTAGAAAAGACCCCTAACTGAATATAACCGAATTAAGAAAAGAGTAAACAAAAGAAAAAGAAGAAGGGGAAAATCCTAGTCGATGTTCAGAGAGGGAAGATACGAGGACAATTGATTTTTACATGAATGTGATTATACAGTAGAGGTATGTTGCATTCCATTACAATGTACTGAGAGGTAGTCTATAATACCTAAATAATCCAGTTCCTGGAGCACTGAGAGGTACCTTTAAGGTGGCAACTAACTGTAACTATGCTATAGTTAGAATAATCTTCCCAAAATGAACAACATACTGGATGCATGTTATAATTGATGGTTAAAATTTACCCAAGAACCGTGAAAATAGATTTTAAAGAGAAGACTTCTCTCTCTTTAGTGGAATGCCTCCTTAGCTCGGGGGTGAACTAGAAGGTAACAAGGAAAATTTTCCTACATTCTATGGTTAAGAGGACCATTTCTAAGTTATTCTAGAAGAACAACTGAAATTATACAATGTTCCAGATAAGTTCATTATAAGCTCTAATTTGAACTTTATTATTCAGTAATGTTTTATTTTTGAACACTCATAATGAGATAACGAAGTTTTATCTATTTCATCGAATCTGTTGAGACTCTAGGAAAATATTTTTTTAACATGAACTAAGAAACTTTGTATTAATAAAAGGTAATATACATCGAGATATCGAGTTTCAGTATTCCAAAATCAGAGACTATATTGTTCTTTATAAGCCCATCACATAGAATAGATACTTCATATTCAATTTTGTTGAGTTTTTGGCTTCTTATCCTTCTTCCTTTAGTATGGTAGATTATTACATATTGATTGCATATATGAAGGTAAGAAAAAATTTAACTATCAAAAGAAATTGAAGGGACAACAAATCATTCCTGTAGAAAATCTAGGAGAGTCATTACTTCTGGGGTTGCTTCTGCATCCTGAATTGTTGAGGAGAGGCCTTCCATGGGAGAAATAAGTTCTTGATGACTTGTGTTCCTTATTGTGTCATTCCCTTCACTCAAAATATATGTTATATATCCATGCATGGTTTCCATTGCACCTTTAATTTAAGTAAAGCAGTGTCTAGCATTATCTTCAATTGCTTGTCATCTTTCCTGCATGTAGCTCCACATACTCAATAGAAAGTGGCACATTCAATTGAATTTTTATGTATGAGAATGCTCCATCCTATCCATTGTAGTGTCCAAAGTTTGGTGTACATACCTAAACACTCTTCAATTCTGTAAATTATATTAAAATTTCTGAACTTGAATTATTTTACGCAATGACTTCTCGGACTGGGCAAATAAGGGGTTTATTCTCAGAAATTTTGCAGGCAAAAGGAGTGAGCAGCGAGAAGCAACCAAATAAAATAATACATGGAATCTCATCTCTCCTATCACATTTAGATCTGGTTCCATTTAGGTTTCATAATCCGCTCCGCATAAACCTACTACCACTCTTCTGGGCAGCCAAACCGTGAAACTAAGGAGGGTAGTTCGGTCTGTTTTAACTAAGGGATTCTGGAAAATTGAAAAGGGTTGTTCAAGCCTTAATATAGAATAAATAAATTTTTTATATAGTTTTCAAAGATTCTGGAATGTTCTGAGAAGTTTTGGATGAATTTGGGGTTTTACGGTAGTTTTGGCCAAGGAAAACCCTACGTAGAGGAGGATCCAAAAAGGTGATACAGACTCAAATAAAAATGGTTCTAGAGTTTTATATGGAAATTTGGGCCTTTTAGAAACCCATGGTAATTGACAGAGCTCCGTTTTATTTTACATAACTCATTTTATATCAGATTTAGCAAAACTAGTCACTAAAAGCTAGTAATCTAGCTAGGGTCTAAAGAAAGTAGTTAAATCAAGTGAAATAATTTCTCTAAAACATGAGAATTTTAAAAGAAGTAAATATCAGTTTTTTGAACATGTAAAATCATTGAAATAAGTACCCCAACATGACATATTCCTTATAGGACTCATATTTGTTCATTTTCCCCCATACATTGATAAAGTAGGCCCTTTTAGGGAAAAATGAGACAAGATTCTTTATGGGTATGGATATTTCTACCTGATAATTATAATTTTCAGAATATTATGAACCCACATAACATAAATTACATCATAGTCTGACCATTACAAGGATGCTCCAAAAATGAGGGGCAGGGGGCCCGAATCATGACCAGCAAGGGACTGTGAGCATTGGTGAAGCATAAGATTCATTGAAGCTTGAACTGAAATTGATGGAGGATTTAAATAAATCTTATTATCCTTCAATTTCTGCAATATAGCGCTCCACAGCTGCAATGGAAGAGAAGGGGATGGAAGGAGAGTGGAATGGAAGGCTAGGGCTCATTTCCCAGTAGTCTGAGGCACAACACTCAGAAGTAATGCTCACATAAGCCTTCAGAAATCAAATCATCAACCAAACTGAAGCAATGGATTCAAATTTATCTTTTATAGACTTATGGATGACCTGCTTAGTAAGTTGAGGCCAATGGTGACCTGTGAGAGCAAGTCCACCCCATGGGTGACCTAACCCTAGCCACAAAAGCACCCCCTTTGGGAAATTAGGCAAGTAGGACCATGTGGAATTGTTTCCAATTCCAAATCATCCTTCACAATTAGAAATTGCACCCTCCCTTAGTCAAAAGCTTCCTCTTTTGAGTTATGACAGCTTTCAGCTTTTCCTGGGTCATAAGGAAACTCTTTCATTCCTTAAAAAACTTTCCTGCTTTTCTCTTACAGCTTTTCTGAGCTCCATAAGAGGAAACTATGCCCTTCCCTTTGAAATACTTTCTTGTTTTTACCTCTATCTGTTTTTTCTGCTTTTAGGAAACTTCCCTTTATTCTCTTACTTGATTTTGTCATGGGCATTCTTATTTTACCAAGGAAAGTCGACTAGCTTTCCCCAATGCACCCTCTTGACATGGCATCCTTAATTCCACATCATTATTATGCATAATAAATAAAATTGCTGAAATAAAATTAAATACATGCCTTCGAACAATTATTAGTAAAAATTTATCCTAGGAGGAATAATTAATAACAACTTGAGCCCCTAGGAACTTAGCATGGTCAGCACTTTTAATGGACAATTTGAGGGAACATGATAGTCCTCGCCTCCCAAATCTGCTTGTCCTCAAGTAGAAGCACCATAGAGTGCTGCAAATTTTTCCACCATGTTTTTGCTGCACCACTCTGATCATAGTCATTTTTACGATGCCACTTCCTTTAGCAAAATTTCCAACCCAGTTAAAGTAACTGAGTAGAATTATCGGATCCCACTGCCTCCTCTGTAAGGACCTAAATTTTATGCCACCTTTTGAACTCTATCATTCCTAAGAATGCCTGGATCCCATGGTTTTATCTGCCTCCTTCCACCCATCAATAAAAACAACAAAATTTTATCATTATAGAGGAGGAAAATGAGGTTATGAAAATCATACCACCATACTGGGAGCTCATCTCTCCCCATGCCAAACTGAACATTTTTTAAACTCTCCCACTAGACATGGAATTCCTTAATGCGGGACCAAATCATCTTCAGCCTCTCTAAAGTATGAAAATCCATGTGTCAGCTAGCACTGGAACTCATGTCACTATTGTTATGAATACACAGGAGGTTATCCCATGCCCCTCCATGTATACTGAAAGCATCATATAGAAGCCATACATGCTCATACAATTTCTTTTATGTGTCCAATGTATCTCCATTGATGCAAGCAATATTTTTACCCTCCAGTGCACACATCTCAATCATGTGTCTAGCCACCCAATAAATGGATGAACAAAATTTCATGCTAAATTATTCAGGTGGGAATAATTCAGCTACTACTAATGCACTTGTCAAACCACATGGTTTGACCATCAATACCTCAACTGGAAGAGTGAAATTATCATGCTCCTCTTGTGGCATCAAGAGAAAAAATCCTTTTACCCAATTTTCATCCCCACATGATGTGGCTGAAATAGAAGTGTGGGGTGAAGAATTCTGAGCCAAATCCCTAGAATGCTCATCAATCAAGATAATGGACCCACAAATTCCTCCATTATTTTTTTGAGTGACAGTGTGATCATGTGCCTCCTCCAAAATTGTACAACATTTTTCTAGAGGCAACTCATAATCTCTTAGGAACCATGCAAGTGCTTGATCTTCATATTGCTTGACCTCAAACTCCTCAAGCACATGCAAATCGGAATGCACCTCATGTGCATGTGTATGGGAGGTATATAATAGCTGCAAAATAATTCTTTGTTGCTGTTCACATGTCAAGATAGTGTCAGTCACAACCAAAGAATTATTCCAAAAATAAAAAAAAATTCCCTCCCAAGGTCTTCATTCCAAATATGTCTCTATGGAACTCAACAGGTGCTCCCCTATTCATCCAATGGCTCAACTCTCTACCATTGATCCAAGGGTGCAAAAATCCATTAATTGACCCACACATTGAAAGTATGTGTATATATGATGCCTTCTTTTCAAAAGTGGTTGAACACACATGCCTTTTCTGCTGCTTGTAAATCATAGAAAAATCAGCAATCTTAAAAACAATTTTCTTGCAACAAGACATAAAAAGTTTACCTTCCATATTTTCCTCTTCAGTGATTCCTCTATCCAACCATCCAGTGGATGAATCAAATATATTTATTGCTTATTTATATGATCTATAATGATCCATCTCTTCTGTAATAGGATCTATCTCCCATGGGGATAAATCATGATCCCCCTGTTGTGCATGCGACACAAACCAGAAAAATTTCTTCACCCACTGTTCATTCCCAACTGGTGTTTCTGAATCTAGGAAATGTGGGAAATAAATATGAACCTTCTTTGCATGTTTGCAACCTTAAGTAATAAGACTTATGGCTTCAGATTTTTCATTATTGGCTGGCCCAAATTGGGTGCTCTCATCCCACTCTTCCATGGGAGAGTGTTTGTCTTCAAGGAACAACTCAAGTTTCCTTGGAAAGAAATCAAGTGCTTGGTTCTCATAAAACTATTCTGCACACTCTTTAAGCGCATACTGAATAGAATGCTCCTCATGGTCCACCCAATCATGAGGTTCCACCATGCCATTTACCCAAAAGGGATGACTCTCAGGAAAGATTGAGGATTCAGTGAATTCTTTCCACTCTTGTTGGAATTGTTCTATCTTCATTTGTGATTCTAAGAGGACACTTTGAGTGTATCTCAAAGAATCTTGGGTGACCAAAAAATCACCTTTGAGCTTGTATTTCTATTCTTCATATATGCAAATAATTTCTTCATAATGCAGCGATGCTTCCCACAATAACTCAACAAGATCAAACATGTCATCTTTATCTGAAAGCAATTGTGAGAAATTACCTTTGGTTGTGGACATTGCTTTCTGGATATTCTCCATGGCTTCAAAGGAAGATTGGTCTTCCATTAAAGCATCTTCCCAACACATATTTGACACTGAAGCATGAGTGTCATGGAGAATTTTTAGGGCCTCTTGGATCTTCTATTCATCCATCTTCAATAACCCTACATAAAGATGAGGTTCTTTTAGATGTTCCTCCTCTTCATTTTCCATCACTGGATTAATTTCCTGCAGTGCACTCAAGGTTTTGAAATCTGATCCATAAGTTGTTTCTGCAATATATTCATATTTTAAGTCCTCAACAACATAATTTGGGCTGCAACTTAAGTGCTCATTCATCCTTGGTGCACTAGAAAGATATTCTCTCAAAGTTTCATCATTCATACTGCATTTATTTTTGACACCGAAATTCTGAACCTCGTCACTAGGGGGCTCAACCATTATGAACTCTTCACTAGAAGTGGCTGCCATATCAGACTTACAAAATGACACATAAAAATTAGAATTTACTAACTCACAATGTGTTATGTTCTCCTCCATATGTGGTGGAATTATGATGGCTTGTTCACCCACCCATTTCTCTGCTTCACACCCTACTAAGATGTGCTCAATTTTTGCTCCCTTGTGAGGCTCAAGGGGTGACTGTAAATCTGAATTGTGTTTCTCTTTTGGATCATATCCAAAATATATCTCACCATCATCAATCTGCCCCATCTCTTCTGCACTTATCTTGAAATCAACCACAAAGAAATTTGGAGTCATTTCACCTTCCACGTTACCAACAACTAGATGTTGGACTATTAGATCTTTAGTTGTGCATGGATATTCTCTATCTCCTTTTGAAGAAGGATTTGGTGATTCATCATCCTCATGGATGCTACAAATAGGCTGATCTCTCTTTGGGGAAAACCCAAATAATCTCTCAAAGAAACCATGTGCAGATGGCTCTAATGAATCTTCACTTTTGGTCCTCTTTTCTTTTCCTTTACTTTGAGAAGTGGAACAACTTAGTTCCTTTTGTAATGGATTATTGGTATTCAAAGAACCTACATGTGTTAATGTTTTTGAAAACATATACTCCATATTTATTTCCTTCATGCTGAGAGACACTACTACTCCCTTTTCCATGTTTGCTTGCCAACTACTTGGCAAGGAATTCTCTAGTCTTTTGATCTGACTTAATGATGCTTTGGGATACATATTTCAGCCCTTTCAACATTCTTTGCATCAAAATTCTTAAATATTCTTTATCATCCATTTTTTAATTCTCTTCTTCATACAACTCAAATTCTAAATATCCCATGAATGGAACTAATTCCACAACTGCAACTTGAAGATATTACTGAGCTACTTTTCCACTGAGAGTTACTTTCCATAGGATGAGCCAAGGAAAGTGCTCTAATAACACTGTAGTGTCCCAAGTCTAGTGTACAAACCTGAACACTCTTCAATTCTGTAAATTATATTACAGTTTATGAACTTGAATTAATTTACACAATGACTTCTCGGACTAGGAAAATAAGGGGTTTATTCTGGGAATTTTTGCAGGAAAAAGGAGCGAGAAGAGGGAAGAAACCAAATAAAATAAGACATGGAATTCAATCTCCCATATAAAATTTATATTTGGTGCCATTTAGGTTTCAGAATCCGCTCCGCGGAAACCTACTACCACGCTTCTGGGCAGCCAAACCATGAAACTAAGGAGGGTAGTTCGGTCTGTTTTAACCAGGGGCTTATAGAAAATTGAAAAGGGTTGTTCCAGAATTAATATAGTATAACTAAATTTTTTATACATTTTTCATAGATTTTGGAAGTTTCTGAGAAGTTTTGGATGAATTTGGGGTTTTACGATGGTTTTCTCCAAGGAAAGCCCTACGTAGAGGAGGATCCAAAACGGTGATACAAACTCAAATACAAATGGTTATAGAGTTTTATATGGGAATGTGGGACTATTAGTGACCCATAGGAATAGAAATATCTCAGTTTGAGTTTACAGAACTCATTTTATATCAGATTTAGCAAAACTAGTCACTAAAAGCTAGTAATCTAGCTAGGGTCTAAAGAAAGTAGTTAAATCAAGTGAAATCAATTTCTGAAAAACATGAGAATTATAAACAAAGTAAATGTCAGTTTTATGAAAATGTAAAATCACTTAAATAATTTCCCCAACATGACATATTCCTTATAGCACTCATATTTGTTCATTTTCCCCCATGCATTGATAAAGTAGGCCCTTTTAGGGAAAACTGAGACAAGATTATTTATGGGTATGGATATTTAGACCTGATAAATATAATTTAAAGAATATTATGAACCCACATAACATAAATTACATCATATACTAACCATTACAAGGATGCTCCAAAAATGAGGGGCAGGGGGCCCGAATCATGCCCAGCAAGGGGCTGTGAGCATTGGTGAAGCATGAGCTTCAATGAAGCTTGAATTGAACTTGATGGAGGCTGTAAATAACTCTTATTATCCTTCAATGTCTAAAATATAGTGCTCCACACCTGCAATGGAATAGAAGGGGATGGAAGGAGAGGGGAATGGAAGGCTGGGGCTCATCTCCCAGTAGTCTGAGGCACAACACTCAAAATTAATTCTCACATAAGCATTCAACAATCAAATCATCAACCAAACTAAAGAAATGGATTCAAATTTATATTTTATAGACTTATGGATGACCTGCTTAGTAAGTTGAGGCCAATGGTGACCTGTGAGAGCAAGTCAACCCCATGGGTGACCTAACCCTAGCCACAAAAGCACCCCCTTTGGGAAATTAGGCAAGTAGGACCATGTGAAATTGTTTCCAATTCCAAATCATCCTTCACAATTAGAAAATACAACTCCATTAGTCAAAAGCTGCCTCTTTTGAGTTATGACAACTTTTTACTTTTCCTGGGTCATAAGGAAACTCTTTCTTTCCTTAAAAAACTTTCCTACTTTTCTCTTACAACTTTTCTGAGCTCCATAAGAGGAAACTATGCCCTCCCCTTTGAAATACTTTCATGTTTTTACCTCTGTCTGCTTTTTCTACTTTTAGGAAACTTCCCTTTATTCTCTTACTTGTTTTTGTCATGGACATTCTTATTTTTACCAAGGAAAGTTGACTAGCTTTCCCCAATGCACCCTCTTGACATGGCAGCCTTAATTCCACATCATTATTGCGCATAATAAATAAAATTAAATACATGCCTTAGAACAATTATTGGTAAAAGTTTATCCTAGGAGGAATAATTAATAACAACTTGAGCCCCTAGGAACTTAGCATGGTCAACACTTTTAATGGTCAATTTGAGGGAACATGACATCCATAATCCTCAATAGCTCCTCTATTTACCCTATTAGAACTCATGTATTAGTCTGGATATCCTTTGTCCTTGTGTTTAAACACAGAATTTCCTTCTCTGCATAGGACTCCCCCTTGAGAATTTCTTTGGAAACCTCCTTTTCATTGAGGAGCATGCTCTTAAAATCAAACATGTCGACTTTAACTTCTTGAACGGCCTCGCTATTATGCTCGCCACTATTGAACTTTATCTGATTTTTCTTCATATCACCTAGGTCACAGAAATAGAAAGATTTTTTTTGTCTCTAAAGAAGAGAGATAAAATCTAACTCTTTTCCTCCAAGAGGAATCTCCCTATAATCATACATTGTCTTCTCAAATATTTTCCGAAACACTATATTGAGTGGAGCCTTGGGATGGTGGCTCTCATTTAATGTCTTCACATGGCCTCGAATCTGCTTCATTAATGCAACGAGTGGGGAACGAGAACCCTCAATTCCAATGTCCCTCCAAATTTCCACTTGCCAATTTGCCGCCTCCTCCAATTTTGGGATAATCTCATGGATGTAAGAATTCTTAAGTCTTCTTGTACACATGATTTCTTATCTTAGGAAACAAGGAGACCATTTGGTTCTTCTTTGGGTTTCATTGATCAACAACTCACCTTCAAGTAGTCTACATATTATATTGTCTAAACGATTTTATTTGCCATTGTTATGTCGTTTTATATAGAAGAAGTTTAGGTTGGAAATATGATTGATGGATGTCATGATTCTCTTATACACCATTCCTAATCCAGCCTCTCTTTTAGCCTGCAAATTCATCATTCGATGGATTACTATCCATGAGTCCCCATATATATGCATGAATGAGATGTTAGCTCGTTTAGGATCTCTAATCCCTACATTAATGATTCCCATTATGCTTGGTTATTTGTCCTATTCCCCAACCCCCACGAGAAAGAAAGGATTTTATTTCTGCCTAGGTCTAAAAGAACCCCTCCCACACTTGCCTACCCCACTCTAGGACAATATTATTGTATGTACTGAATGATATTTTATTAGTGACAACAATTTATACTTTACTACCAATGTTGAGTATGGTTTGAAATAAATATCTGAGGATACCTATTTATGTTACTTTTCCAATTCTATGAAGAACACAATTTTAGTGCGTATAGTTTAATGTGGAACACTAAATATACTTGTACAAGGCTTGATTTACTTGTCATATATCATGTTCTGAATATATTCATAATTTTTTATCAACTAGAACTGCTCTTACCATCAATCTTTGAATTAAATCAAGTTAATCTGATAACTAATTTAAGAAACTGAGTCCCTTTAAATAGTAATATTATTCTTTTAAAACTAGGAATCCAAAATGTGTGCACAAATATTTGATTCCCTGCCTCTAATTAAAAAAAATGAATCTACAATAAATAACATGGTCGGTTTAAGGTTCGGGCATTTCCTCGAAAGGTGAATCTCCTTCGGAAACGAACCCTCAATAAAACCATAAGGAGTGTTGATATGGAACTACTAGATTTGATCTTTTGAAACTATCCATCCTATAGGAGGAATAAAGATCTGGAAGAATCATATTTCAATGGAGAATTTACCTTGTATTTCCAAACTACAAGTATATTGCAGACGCGTTAGTTTCAAACCCTAAGAAAGAGAATAACACAATGTTGATGCTGCAATTATTCCCAAAAAACAATTTGTACATTTTTTAGGACCCCTTGAAAAAGCTTAGTTTTACCTCTTAAGCACTTTGAGTTTTGATTTTCAGCCTTTATGATTTCAGTCCATCATGAAAAGTTCCAAAGTTTATTTTCTTTCACTAAGGAAGAAAGTGGTTTTTGATTCGCCACAGCAGATGGTTTCCCAACTTGGAGCTGCTACAGTGGATACTTTTTCATTTTCGAGCCACTGCGATGGATGACTTTTTATTTTCAAGCCGCTACAGTGAGTGCACTCTTTTATTTCGAGCCACCACATCTGGTAAATTTTTAGTTGCGAGCCACTGCATCGAGTAATTCCTAGTTTGTGTATCGAAAAAGTTTTCGATTTTTTTCTACCCCACTACGGTGAAAGGATTTACGAGTCACACCTGCTACAGTGGAAGACTTCGTATTTTATATTTTCATCTTACCCCGGGAGCCGCAACAATGGATGCTTCTTGCTTGGTTAGCCACTATGAATACTAATTTTTCAATTGTGAGTCACTAAGACAAGCGATTGCTTGTTTAGTGTCTCGGTCTATTTTTTGAAGCCACTATGGAAAAGGGTTTCTAAGGTCTCGGCCGCAATGGAGGAAGCGCTCACAAGTTTGGTGCAAGATTGTTCTCCGTTTGTTTTAAGCCCCTCCATTTCAGAATTTTTCCATCAGTGTTGTCTCTACAGTGGAGGAGTGCATTTTTCAAAGGCCGGATCCTTGCGAGGCCCGCTGTGGCGGAGGTTTTTTAATCTCAGAGCCACTACAATAGCTTGCATCCTGTTTTCTCACCGATGTGATTTCAACTACCGAGCCACAAAGGAGATTGTGGGTGAATTGTTGAGTTGTGAGCCAACAGTTGCAGTTTATTTTGAATGATTGAGCCACCATGTCAGGGATGTTCACATGTTAACTTATTTCCTCCAACCCAAAGCGTTGGTGCCAACGACGTTTTCTCGCATGAATATTTTCCAAAGGTTTTTAACCTCAAAAAATCTATTTATTCAGCAGTTGAAAGGTTTTTACCATTTTATTTTTACAGAGAGAGTGAGGAGTTGGTGAGAAATTATCCCATTCGAGCCTTTGTGCTTCTAGTAAAAAAATCATCTATGGAGCTCACGTGGTGCATCCTCACCAAGTTTTTTCAGCCGCGTGTCGAGCCTTCGTCCTGCTAAGTAGGTTTCAGTTTCTCCTTTTAATTGGTTGTTTTTATTAAACTGTGGATTTGTCGACCATTGATACAACTGTGCAGGGGTAGGTTAGGGTTTTTCACTGCTCGGGTTAAAAGGGGGTTTTGTTTTTTCCCATATATCTTCTTAGGATTCTCCTTTTCATCAATAGTTTTCCCTAGTCGTTGCCTGTTTGCAAAGCATCATCAGTTGGTTCAGAGACGTTTTGCCCTTAGTTTGTTAGGTCAATGATGGAAATTCAGAGAGTCGAGCTTCATGTCGCCATAGAGCCTGTGTATATCCCGCTCTTGGCTAGGTTTTGGGTTTTTATGTTTTAGTCGTGGGATAGTGAGGCCTTGTCTTTTACCTAAGGCATCATTTCCGTAAGCTCGAATATTTTGTTGCACCTGCAGTAGGGGGGGGAATGCCGAGTTGGGATTTTTCATATAAAAAGTGAAAAGGCCAAAGCTTACCCATGTCCAACGATGGTTGTGTCGACTGTAACCCTAACCCATGTCATGTGCTACCTGTCCCAATGGATGGAAATGATAGAGTAAGATAGAATGAAGGTTTGATTTGTTGGTAGATGCTTATTCATTTTTCTTTCATGATTTCATTCAAATACAGTAGTTAGTTTATGATGCGAACACTAAGACAACTCTATTTTGTCACAGGTACAACTCACCTCAGACACCATGACAAAAAAGGGAATAAGAAGCCCAAGATTGTTGAATATGATTCAGATTCAGAAATGGCTGAAGCTGTGCTAGTGAAAAAGGTAGAAATTGTCTATGAGGATACGAAGGCCATAACTGAAGTTGAACCCGATTTCAACTGGGGTCAGATGTTCCACATGCCGAAGGAAAAGAAGGTCTCAGAGGAAGGTTTAGAAGACCTTTCCGTGTATGAAAATATATTGCGATCTAGGATCACTAAGGTGGCTACAAGACCCGAAATTCTCCCATGTGCAGAAGTCATTGGGTGGATCTTTACAAGCGTAGATGCCACAGGGATTATTATGAATGATGTAGAGAATAGAGCATTCACATCCTTCACACTGGCATTTTTAGCAGTAGCTCACAACTTACCAGAAAAGGAAACCAGTGTGAAAACATAATGGGTTAAAATCCTACAGCTTGATTATACAGCCACAACGAAGATGATGGTGGCTGAGGGAAAAACGTTCTGACACAAGAAATCTACAGATTATGAGACTGCTCATCTTCGGACTCCTTTCAGAATAATAGCACTGATGTTGAGCAGACTCTACGGTAGAGCTGATGGGAATTTTTGTAACTTTGGTTGGATCCCACTTATGTACAATGTAGCCATGGAAGGAACAATTTTTAATTGGGCAGATATAGTGTCTAGGAACATGGCCAAATGCATCAAAGAAACTCAAGAAGGCTTGCAGCAAAGTAAATCAAAATTTTACATGTCTTATTTTCTAATAGACTTCATACTCTACCATCACAGGTTCAAAAAGCTCAACTGCATGTGGAAAGGGGGAAAATCCCCTTTATACATAGCATACCAAATACTGGGGCTCATAAGTATCAAATTCATTACCAATTGATATGTGAAGAATTTTTGAGACCCCTGTATTAGCTGATTTTCCTGGAAGAGTGTCCATGCTTGTCTAAGGGAGCTCTATAATCCATCAAGCAATATGGGGATTACTTTTTCTCCCAATAAGGTACATATCTAAGGATGTATGGGGGAACCAAAGCACCCTCATTGTTTCCCAAATACGTAACTGATTACATGAATCCCAAGTGGTGGCACTAGAGACTCAAAAGAGCTCGTTAGAGGTGTTGTTCAAGGTAGCAAATGAACAAAGAATAGACCTAACACCTTTGACAACGCATGTGCTTATGCTCAAGAGAAAAATATATCAGATGTAGGTACAGATCACAGAAGAGGTTTTGAATGTTAGGAAAGTAGAAGATCGACTGGAAGAAATCTCAGTCATAGCTTCTCAATTCAAAGACAAGACTCAGAATGTCATGGAAATCATTCAAGGAAGATTAGCATGGTTGGAAACAACCAAGGAGCCCCTAACAAATGCACCAGTCAAAGATTCAGAGAGAATGCAGCTTGAATACGAATTGATAGGTTTTGGTAATAAAGCTTCTTAGAAGTTGTTAGAGGCTATCAAGAAAACTAAGGACCAGTGCATGGAGTTTTGTGAGAAGGTACTGGCAACTCACAATAGGTGCCAAACATCATCAAAGAAAAGGTTAGATGAAATTCATGTACATGAAGAACATTTGAAACAATTACATGATAGATTGTGGGAAGATGAGTTGGGCATACAGCTCATTAAAATATTGGATTACAAGGTGATAAAAAGTGCAATTGCTCAAGCAACAATAAATAGCCGTCGATTGGAAGATCAACTCCGATTACTTTCAGCTAGAATGGCTAACATAAAGGCTCAGGCTGCCAAGCATGAAGTTACTGTCAGATTTTGGGAGCCATCAGACTTTGAGAAAATAGCTACGGATGCTATGGCATGGAAGTAGTCTATTGATGAGTTAGCTGGGTCCACATAAAGTGTTTTATCTTATTGACACCTAGGAAACCTATTTTTGTAATATTTATTTTTCTCTAAATTAGCAAGCACACTAGATGACAAATCCTTTTTGTAACTGAATTGTAAAGGAATCCCAAAGGGCAGGGAGATCAAAGGTCATTTGGAAGTGTATAGGTATAGGTAAAATCGAATGAGAAAGGACGTTTCTAGCTTGCTTATGTGAAACACTTATTGTAAGAGGAACTATTTCTAATTATAATAAAGAAGATAGAATTTTTGCTGGAGAAGGAGCTGTTGAGTTTCAAATGCATGTTGTGTGGATGGATAGATAGAACTACTTCTGTGTTGGATGGCTATGCAATTAGTGAGATCATCCTAACTCTGAACTATTTCTTAGTAGTGAATGATTTCATTTCTTTGTTTTGAATCTTGTGCAGCAAATGAGTGATGAATGTTTAAATAAAAAATGAGCTATCTCTATGTTGATCTTTCTACTATTTTCTGTGTATAATGAATTATATCAGCTATATGTAAGATTCTATATGCATGGAATACAGTACATTACTCATGAGAATTAACATCTTTCCCCCTAGGGATAGGTTAGTTAGTTTTAAATAGGTTTAGTTTAGCTGTTATTTGATTTCTATGATTCAGGAACAAAGGAGATAAGACGGGAGGTAAGAACCTATGCATCACATTGTGAACCCTTTTCTTCCTAATCAAATTGCATTTTGATTTAGGCACTTGCATACCATTATAAAACATAAAAAAATACACATAAACAGTGGATTGGGACGCAACCGATAAAACAGATTTAAACCGTTACTAAACTCTACGGTAGCTAGACCGCAAACCGGACGGATTCCCCATACCAAACAATAAGCAAACTAATTGGGAGCGGTTATTGGGGAGAATCCCTACCATCAGTACCTGGTATTTTCCAGGCCTCAATAGTTTTGGCGCTAGAAGGAGGGCTTCCAGTGCATGGCTGGCTGAGGAAATCTATTTCCTCGAGAACATTCTACCAATGATAGTTTTGAAGCTAATTTTCCCAAGAGACCAAGCCCTGAAGGAAAATTTAAACTTGATTCAGACAACACAGAGTATCTATATCCTGTCTCTGACGAAGTAGTATATCATTTGATAAGAATTACTAGATCATATGCAAAGAATATAGGAGGATTTCTAGATATTCCTGCCCTACCTAGAAGACAAGTTCACAAGAAAGAATTCCCTTACCTGGAGGATTCTCTGCTGGTCGGAGATTTTGAAGAGTTGGTAGATTTAACCTTGTAAGAGATTGATCAACGCCTTGACCAGTTGGGACCTGATTCACCTGTTCGAACTACATTCCAATATCCACCTTAGTCTCCTAAACTGATCATGGTCAGAAATGTACCTTCGAAACCTAATACAAATTAGGCCAATTCACCTGCACCAACTTGGAGGGATAGAACGCCATTAAACTTAGCTCCTCTAGTGCATGCTTTGCTACAGAATTATGAAAAGGTGTTGCCTAGATTTGACCTGGGGGAAGGTATATCTGTGGATGATTATCTACAAAGTTTTTTCCTAGTTTTGGAAGCGCTGGCAGTTGAACATGAGAATGTGGTTTGTAGGTTGCTTCCTCATACTATAAAAGGAAAAGTAGCATCTTGGTATTTTGGTTTACAGACCAATTCAATCACTGATTGGGACACTTTTGAAAGAATGTTCAAAACCAAGTTTTGCGGCCAAAGGCCCACTGTCGCTTTGATGAAAGAGTTGTTAGCTTTGAAGAAGGAAAAGAAAGAAAAAGTACAGGACTTTACCCATAGGTTTGATGCTCACTTAAAAAAATTTAGTGTAGCCATAAATCCAACCAAAGAGACTCTAATAGAATATTATACATCAACTCTTAGCCCTGAAATGGCCATGTTTGCTAAAAGATCAGTTAAAGCCACCTTGGCTACAACATATGAAGAAGCTGAGAAGATAGAGGGTGAGTTAGAAAGTGTAAACAAATATTCAGTGGAGCCAGAAGCAAAGACCTTCAATAACAAGAAACCTTTGTTATTAACCATACCTAAAGATGAAAGATCACATGAATTGGAGGGAGTAGTCAAGATGGCCCAAAATGTATCTAATAAGATTGTCGACATGGAAAAGGAGAGGGAAACCAAGAAGAAATTTAAGCCCTATTATAAGAGAAAAGACAAAAGTGGTCCCTCACAACCTCCTACCAATAGTATTTCTGTCATGAATCTCACTGAGGTTGGGATGGATAACTTCTGCACTTTCAATCAGCAGCCTCATTCTGAAAAAAAATTCCCACAATGGATTAATTCTATGACGTTAGTTATGAATCAGTTACTTGATTCTAAGTTAACTGAAACTATGGATGAGGAAGAAAAATTGCACGAATCAAAAGAAGTATCGGAAGAAACTACTATTGTCTTGTAGGATTGTGCACCTATGCTTGGTTTGGAAGAAGAAGAACCTAATGAAGAGATACAACTATCAGATGTTAATTTCACAACCATGAGCAAGGGTCCAATAGTTGAAGATGACACACTGCTGCCCAAGATTAAAAGAATTCAGGAAAACTTGAAGAAAGTCAGAAATAACACTCAGACTCAAATCATACCTGATTTGGTCATAACGAGGCAGAATACTCCAATGATTGGTAATCTTGTAAAGGAATATGAAAGGAAAGTGGAAGGTGCCAAGAAAAACTCAACAGACTGTGAGATCGGGTATGATATAACAGAAGACATCAAGAAGACCAAAGATAATATTTATTTGTTTGAGATGTGTAGTTTACCCCAGAAAAAGATGAAACTTTTGGAAGCATTAACCCACCAACCCGCAAGCCCCAAGAAAACATTCAGTCAGAAGAAGAAATCAACAAAGATAGTATTGGTGGGAAGTACAAATCCAAAACTTTACCTTGTCTACTCACATTTGAAATTTTCAATCATAATGTGCACAACTGTTTGGTTGATTCAAGAGCATATCCTAATGTTATGCCTTTTTCAGTGTGTAAAAGGATAAATGGCCAACCTAAGCCATCTAATGGAAAGATAATACAGTTAGACAGAACAAATGTGAAAGTGGTGGGAGAGATGGAAGATGTGCAAATACATTTATCTGCAAATGAGAGAGTGTGTCAGTTCATATACATCATGGTGGCTGACATACTAGAAGCTTATGGATTAATATTGAACTGAGACTGGTCTGTGAAACTAGATGGATATTTTGCAACTCTTTGGTCTCATTTATGGTTACCCTATCAAGGATGCCAAAATAATATTAAAGTAATGAGAGAGCTACATATGGGACATAATGTTACTCAGTTAGAAGGGAAGATTGAGCCAGTGAATGCTTTGCACCCTGTGTTGGTGAATTATCTCATTGAGTTGGAACCAAGAAATTACCAAGCTAAAGAAGTTGTCAATGGATCAGATATACAACTCGATCTCCTTCAGTTTTCATGAGCTGATAATGTTGACTGTAACATAGTTAGTCTAGTTTCAGATGTAGAAAGTAGAAATAGTTCAGTAGATGTAGTAGATAAGTTTTGGGTTCTGTACTTTGACGGTTCAAAAATGTAGGAAGGATCAGGAGATGGCTGTATCCTGATAGATATGGAAAATAATGAACATTTTCTTTCATGTATATTAGAATTTGAATGCACAAATAATACAGTTGAATACGAAGCATTAATACAAGGACTAAAAAAGGAAATTGAATTCAAGGTTAAGAATTTAAAAGTCTATGGAGATTCTGAATTTATCGTCAAACAAGTCCGAAATACCATCCATTGTTTATCTCCACATCTAGAGGGTTACCAAAGCGAAGTATGGGATTTGCTAGTGAATTTCTATGCATTTAATATAGTTTATATTCCTAGGCTAAAAAATGTAGTGGCTGATTTATTAGCTACATCAACCGCCAGGCTTGTTCCAACTAATAATCGATGTTCTATTGAATTATTTTTCAGGCCTGCTGTGCCAGATAATATCATGAATCTAAGAGTGTTCGATGATGACCCGCAAATCCTAGAATTTTTTATGAACGATGAGAATTTCAAAGGAGCAGTAATTGATGAACAAGAACATCAAGCAAACCTTTGAAGTGGAAAATTTATACCTAAAGGAGTTACAACATTGGAAGGAAATTTTGATTTGAATAACAAGTTCAGAAGGCCAGTAAATGTTAAAACGGATAGCTCATCTATGCAATTTGAGCTGATAAATTTGGGGTCAGAAACTGAGCCTAAATATGTAAACTTGGGAAAGTGCTACTCCCCTGAAGAAAGGCACAAATTCATTAACTTATTTAAGCAGTACAAAGATGTCTTTGTGTGGACATACAAAGATATCAAAACATATGATACCAAGATAATACAACATGTTTTTTCGATCAAAGCAAGGGTCAGGCCATATCAACATCCTTTAAGAAAAATGCACCCGAAGTTGGAACCTCTAATTTAAAGCGAAGTGAAGAAGCTACTTGATGCAAGAATTACATTTAAAGTCAGACATTCAGAATGGGCTTTGAACTTAATACCAGTAAGGAAAAAGTCTGCTGAGATTAGACTCTGTGTGGATTTCAGAAACTTGAATTGTGCCTTCGATAAAGATAACTACCCAGTCCTGGCCATGGAACAAATCTTGTAGATGATCTCTGGATGGAAATTATTCTATCTGCTAGATGGTTTCTTAGGCTACAACCAAGTATTGGTAGCCGGAGAAGATAGATTAAAGACTACATTCAGAGCTAAGTGGGGGAATTTTGCTTATAGGAGGATGCCCTTTGGACTTATCAATGTTGGAGAAACTTTCCATAGGGCCATGGATACATCTTTCCACAGATTGATTGGACGAAGCGTGGTAGTATATTTGGAAAACCTTACAGTTTATTCCAAGAAAAGAGAAGAACACATGTTTCATTTAAAACAAATTTTTTAATGCTGTAAAAAATACGGTATTTCTTTAAATCCAAAAAAATGTGTGTTTGCTGTATTGGATGGAAATATTTTGGGTCATATAATTTCTAAGAAAGGGATCTCAATAGACCTATAAAGGATTAAATAAATAGAGCAGATCCCTTTGCCCCACAATAAAAAAGGAATGCAATCTTTTATGGGGACTATAAACTTTGTGTGAAGGTTTGTGCCCAATTTTTCTCAGATAGTCAAACATTTGCAACAAATGGTTAAGCAAAGTAGGAAATTTAAATGGACCAACTTAGAGAAAGGTGCATTCCACAAGATTAAATCAGTGATAGCCCATGCACCCTCTCTCAAAAATCCATATTTCGAGAAAGATTTTATCTTATACACTTTTGCTTCAGACAACTCGTTAGCAGCAGTGCTTACATAGAAAGAAGAAGGGAGATGAGTACCCCATATCATTCATGAGCACTGGACTACAAGGTGCTGAGTTGACCTATCCTACTGTTGATAAACAAGCCTATGCAGTGTTCAAAGAGATAAAACATTTCAGGCCATATATACTAAAGAACAAAACCAAGGTTATTGTACTGCACCCGACAATTCAAAATATTTTTGTACAAAAAGAGTTAGGAGAAAGAAGAGGGAATTGGGTTACAGCCTTGCAAGAGTACGACTTGGATTTTAAGCCAACAACTATCATCAAAGGACAGGGGCTATGCAAATTAATCGCTAAAATCCAGGATAATGAAGAGAATGAATGGGAGAATGAATGGGAGAATTAGATGGAGCTACACATGATTGATGTATGTCCCATATTTACAACCCCAGAATCTTGGTATTGAGACTTAGTCCACTATCTTCAACAAGGTTATTTTCCCAAACACTGGAATTCCAAGTAGAGAAGGACCTTGCGCTTAAAGTTTGCATCTTATAAAATAATCGACAGAGCGTTATTCAGAAAAACACTATGATGGAGTTTTCCTCAGATGTTTAGACACGAAGATGCATCCAAAGTAGTTAAAGAACTACATGATGGCTTTGCTGGAGGTCATTTCTCAGGAGATACTACATCCCATAAGTTTCTAAGAGCTGGATACTATCGGCCGACATTGTTGAAAGATGCGCATGCCTATGTCAAGAAATGTGATACTTGCCAAAGGAGTGGTGGGAGACAAGTGAAAGTAGCTGGGCCATTAAAACCAGTTATTATTTCTGAACCATTCAAGCAATGGGGGATTGATATTATTGGAGATATTAATCCAAATTCCTCATTAAAGCACAAATATATCCTCAGGGAAACAGACTACTTCACCAGATGGGTATAATCCATCCCGTTGTAGAAAGTAAATGAAGATGTAGTTATGGATTTCCTGCAAGATCACATGATGACCAGGTTTGGGGTTCCAATTTCCTTGGTTTTTGACAATGCATCTTATTTTTCATCCATTAGATTGACTGCATTTGCAAATGAGAAAGGGATTAAATTGCATTATTCTGCTAACTATTATCCACAAGGAAATGGGTTAGGTGAATCTACTAACAAAAATCTCATTAGAATCCTAAAGAAAATAGTCATAGAGAATCAAAGAAGTTGGCACGTAGCTCTCCCTAATGCACTCTGGGTTGATCGAGTCACACCCAAGAACTCCTTAGGTGTGTCACCCCACACCTTAGTCTATGGTAAAGAAGCCATCCTACCTCCTAATATTATTTTTCCTTCATCTCAACTAGCCCAAGCATCTAGAGGATCAAATAGTGAAGTCTTACAAGCCTGAATCAACACTCTGCTGAAATTAGAAGAGTCTAGATCCAAGTCCAAGGAAAGGTTTAAACATCAACAAGAGGTTGTGAAAAGATGGTTTGACAAGCATTAATCTGGGAAGAAAGAGTTTGAAGTAGGTGATTTGGTTCTGAAGTGGGATCACCCACATGATGAAAATGGTAAACACACTAAGTTTAAACATTTATGGATAGGCCCTTTCCATCGCAGAAAAGTTAGGCCCCTCAACATACAAGTTACAAGATCTGTAGGGGTGGGAAGACAACCTGCCAGTAAATGGTTTTGTTCTCAAACCTTATTTCTCTTAATGCTCTTGATTTTATTTTCTGTACATAAATAAATATTTTGATTTTGTTATTGGATTTGTAGTTAGTTTTCTTTATTTGCATTAGTTTTCTTAGATTATGATTTACTTCATTTTGTTTAATTTTCTTTACTTTTCAGTTTTTCAAATAAACCAGCACAACCTTTGGACATTTGGGGAACATTGGAAATTTGGGAAATATGCAATATTTTTTATTTAAAAACTGATTATTACATATGCATGTATCATTATTCAGATTATTGAAGTTGATAACTATATGAAGAGAGGTTATGAACACATTGAAGTCCTGTTTTAAACCCCATCAAATAACTAGGGTTACTAGAGTTTGTAATACTATTATGAGGCTCCATTCCCTACACATTAAAATATGTCCTAGGCAGCTAACAAAAAAGGACCCATGGAGAGGAAGCATATTGGATAGATGTATAGTATTGAAATGATCCCATGCCACAAATAAAAGCCAAAATGCTAAAGAGTCAAAACTTCTAGAAAGAAAGCATACATAAAAAACATACTGAATAAAATCCATATTAGATAAGATTGCTCAGAGGTTCTTCTCCGTCCATGAGCTAAAAGTAAAAATATCTCTCACACAAAAGGACATTATGGATGGAAGAACCTAAGTTAAATTTCAAATAAGAGAAGAAATTGGGGATGACTCAAAAGGACAACAGTCCAGAAAGCATCAAAAGAATGCAAAAAACATGGGAATGAGGAACAAATGAATATGTCTGTCCATACTCTATTACGATCCTGTGGTGTTTGAGCTAAAAGCAATCCAAAGGTGGAAATAAATGAACTCCATATCTTGGCCTCAGAAGAGTTATCAGGACTTTGGAATCCTGGTTACCCTATCCTAGTGGACCATAATCAATGTTAAATTTCTTAATCTTGCAGTTCTAAAATGTCTGGACGTCTTAAAGAAATATTGAAGTGTGGGAAAAGTTGATTTAAATAGAATATTGTAAAGTAGCTTTTCATTTTATAAAATCAGTTTTCTAATGATCTGTGTTCACCAGCCAATCACCAATTGTTGCTGTTGCAACTATCCCCAAAAAATAATTTGAACATTTTTTAGGACCCTTTGAAAAATCTTAGTTTTACCTCTTAAGCACTTTGAGTTTTGATTTTTAGCCTTTATAATTTCAGTCCATCATGAAAAGTTCCAAAGTTTATTTTATTTCACTAAGGTAGAAAGTGGTTTTTGATCTGCCATGGTGGATGGTTTCCCAACTTGATCTGCTACAGCGGATACTTTTTCATTTCCGAGCTGCTACGACGGATGAATTTTTATTTTCAAGCCACTACGGTGGGTGCACTCTTTTGTTTTGAGCCGCTGCATCAGGTAAATATTCAACTGCGAGCCGCTGCATCAGGTAAGTCCTAGTTTTTGTATCAGAAAAGAATTCCATCTTTTTCCACCTTGCTATAGTGGAAGGCTTTTCAAGTCACACCCGCTATGGCAGTAGACTTCGTACTTTATCTTTTCATCTTACCCCAGGATCCACAACGACGAATGCATCTTGTTTGGTTATTCGCTATGACGGTTTCTTTTTCAATTGTGAGCCACTATGGTGAGCGATTACTCGTTTAGTTTCTTGGTCTATTTTATGAAGCCATTAAGACATAGAGTTTCTAAGGTCTCGGCCGCAACGGCGGAAGAGATCACGAGTTTGGTGCAAGATTGTTCTCCATTTTTTTTAAGCCCCACCATTTCGGAAGTTTTCCATCGGTGCTGCCACTACGGAAGAGGAGTGCGTTTGTAAAAATCCCAATCCTTGTGAGGTCCACTGTGGTGGAGGTTTTTTAATCTCAGAGCCACTACGATGGCTTGCATCCTATTTTCTCACCGATGCAGTTTCAACTGCCGAACCACAAAGGAGATTGCGAGTGAATTACTGAGTTGTGAGCCGACAGTTGCGGTTGATTTTGAATGATTGAGCCATAGTGTTGGGGTTTTTCACATGCTAACTTATGTCCTCCAACCCAGAGCATTAGCGCCAACGACATTTTCTCGCGCAAATATGTTTTAAAGGTTTTTAATCTCGAAAAATCTATTTATTCACGAGTTGAAAGGTTTTTATCATTTTATTCTTATGGAGAGAGTAAGGAGTTGGTGAGCGATTATCTTGTTCGAGCCTTTGTATGGCTGGTAGAAAAATCATCTATGGATCTCATGTGGTGCGTCCTCACTAAGTGTTTTCAGCCGCGTGTCAAGCCTCCAGCCTGCCACATAGGTTTCGATTTCTCCTTTTAATTGTTTGTTTGGATTAAGTTATAGGGTTGTCGACTATTGATACAACTATGCAGGGGTAGGTTAGGTTTTGTCACTGCTCGGGTTAAAAAGGGGTTTTGTTTTTCCTCATATATCTTCTCAGGATTTTCCTTTTCATTGTTAGTTTTCCCTAGTCACTACCTATTTACAAAGCATCATCAGTTGGTCCAGAGGCGTTTCACCCTCAGTTTGTTAGGTCAATGATGGATATTCATAGGCCAAGCTTCATGCCGTCATAGAGCCTGTGTATATCCCACTCTTGGGAGTTGGTGAAAGCCGCATTTTTCCTTCCTTATGTAGAGCCTATAGGTTTTGGGTTTTTATGTTCCAGCCGTGGGATAATGAGGTCTCGTCTTTTACCCTAAGGCATCGCCGCCGTAAAATCAAATATTTTGTTGCACCTACGGTAGGGGGGTATTGTGGAGTTGGGGTTTTTCATCTAAAAAGTGAAAAGGCCAAAGCTTTCCCATGTCCAACGATGGTTGTATCGGCTGTAACCCTGAGCCGTGTCATGTGATGCTTGTCCCAATGGATGGAAATGATAGAGTAAGACAGAATGAAGGTTTTGATTTCTTGGTAGATGCTTATTCATTTTTCTTTCATTATTTCATTAAAATACAGTAGTTAGTTTATGATGTGAACACTAATACAACTCTGTTTTGTCATAGGTACAACTCACCTTAGACACCATGACAAAGAAAGGGAAGAAGAATCCCAAGATTGTTGAATATGATTCAGATTCAGAAATGGCAGAAGCTGCACCCATGAAAAAGGTAGAAATCATCTATGAGGTTACGAAGGCCATAACTGGAGTTGAACCCGATTTCAAGTGGGGTCAGATGTTCCACATGATGAAGGAAAAGAAGGTCCAGGAGGCAAGGTTAGAAGACCTGGTATAAATGTATGAAAATATATTGTGATCTGGGATCACTAAGGTGGCTAAAAGACTTGAAATTCTCCCATGTGTAGAAGTCATTGGGTGGATCTTTCCAAGAATAGATGCCATAGGGATGATTACGAATGATGTAGAGAATAGAGCATTTGCATCCTTCATAGCAGCATTTTTAGCAGCATCTTACAGCTTACCAGAAAAGGAAACCAGTGTGACAACAAAATGGGTTAAAATCCTACATCTTGATTATATAGCCACAACAAAGATGATGGTGGCTGAGGGAAAGATGTCCCGACACAAACTATTTGTAGAGTATGAGACTGCTCATCTTCGGACTCCTTTTAGAATAATAGCATTGATGTTGAGCAGAATCTATGGTAGAGATGATGGGAAATTTTATAACTTTGGTTGGATCCCACTTATGTACTATGTAGCCATGGAAGGAAGAATTTTTAATTGGGAAGATATAGTGTCCAGGAACTTGGCCAAATGCATCAAAGCAGCTCAGGAGGCTTGCAACAAAGCAAATAAGATTTTACATGTCTTGTTTTCTAATAGACTACATACTCTACCATCATAGGTTTAAGAAGCTCAACTGCATGTGGAAAGGGGTAAAATACCCTATATACACAACATACCAGATACTAGGGGCTCATAAGTATCATAGTCATTACCAGTTGATATGTGAAGAATTTTCGAGACCCCTGTATCAGCTGATTTTCCTGGAATATTTTCCATGCATTTCTGAGGGAGCTCTAGAATCCATCAAGGAATATGGGGATTACTTCTGCTCCCAAGAAGGTACATATCTAAGGATGTATGGGGTAACCAATGCCCCCTCATTGCTTCCCAAATATGCAATTGATTACATAGTGGAAAAGGAAGCAGTTAGACAAGTTTTTTTGGATGGTTTTGGGAATTATTTGTTTGATTTAAAGAAGGTTGTTTTCCCATCAGTACCATTCTATATGGGAAGCTACAAGTTTTCCAAGGTTACGGGAGATCCAAAATTCGTCAAGGAGCTGGAGAATTTCCATTTCGTAGAAAATATTTTTCATCAAAATAACTCCCAAGGTAAGGTGGAAGCTCATAAGGAAGCTCATAAGGTGAATTTTGAATATACAGACTATGTAGATAAGGAGGAACAAGTATATAGAAATATTTATAGCATGGCTTCTTTGAGCGAGCATTTGAAAAAGAATACTTCTAGAGTTAAGGGGAGTAGCAACAGCAATCCAAAACCAAATGAGCAAGAGGAAGAAGCTGCAAAGAAGGCCAAGGAAGAGAGTGCTCACAGATTGGCAGCAGGGGAAAAGAAGATCTTAGCTGAGGAAAAACAGTGAGAATAAGAAGAAGAAGCTTCCAGGGAAGAAAAGAGAAAGAAATAAGAAGCCATCCAAGGTAATATTAGTGAGCTAGAAAAGGCCATAGCTCAGGAAGATTTGAATCCAGGTCTAGAAGAATAAGACCTAGAAGACTGCACCGAGGAACAAAGTAAGAAAAATGAAGAAGATCAGGGCAGTGAAGACCAAGAGAAGAGTGCTGCTTGAGATAACCCTGAAGCCCCCCCATTTACTCCAAGGACCATACTTATAGGAGGCCATCTTCCCATAGTGGAAATGGGATTAGTACCATTTACCCCATCCAAAAAATATGACATGGCATGTATAGAGGATGAACATTTCAATCCCAAGACAAATCAATCATTTGGAAAATAGAAAAGAATCTAAAAAGGGGAGACCAACCCCCGGTTACCATAGTCATAGAGAGAACAATTGTGAAAAATGTCGAGGACAATCCGAAGTAGATCGATTCCATGGTAATTGCATCTGCATATGCAAATGCTCACAATATTGACAAAATCATAGAGACCCTTAAGCAGTTCAAGGGAAAAATGGCTGAGATGAAAGCAGTGTTGAAGAAAGACGAAAGTGGCTGCAAAGAATCCAAGAGGAAGTATGAAGATACTCTCTCATACTATGAAAAGTTGCAGCAAGATTACCAAAATCTGGGAGAAGAGCAGGACACTTTGAAGCAGAACAACATGAACCTGATTAAGGAAAAAGGGGAGCTGGAAAATAAAATTTCAGAGTTGGCAATGTAGAAGTCTATAGTTGAACATAAGGAAGGACATTATGAAGCCCATGTGGTGGCACTAGAGGCTCAAAAGATCTCGTTAGAGGTGTTGTTGAAGGTAGAAAACAAACAAAGAACATACCTAACACCTTTGACAATGCATGCTCTTATGCTCAGGAGAAAGATGTATCAGATGCAGGTCCAAATCACAGAAGCGGTTTGGAATGTTAGGAAAGTAGAAGCTCAACTAGAAGAAATCTCAGTCATAGCTTCTCAATTCAAAGATAAGACTTAGAATGTCATGGAAATCATTAAAGGAATATTAGCATGGTTGGAAACAACCAAGGAGCCCCCAGCAAATGCACCAGTCAAATATTTGGAGAGAATGCAGCTCGAATACAAATTGATAGGTTTTGGTAATAAAGATGCTGAGAATTTATTAGAGGTAGTCAAGAAAACTAAGGATTAGTGCATGGAGTTTTGTGAGAAGGTAGTGGAAACTCACAACAAATGCAAAACATCATCAAAGAAAAGGTTAGATGAACTTCCTACACATGAAGAACATTTGAAACAATTACATGATAGATTGCAGGAAGATGAGTTGGGCATACAGCTGATTAAAATCTTGGACGACAAGGTGCTAAAAAGTGTAATTTCTCAAGCAGAAGTAAACAAATGTCAGTTGGAAGATCAAATCCTATTACTTCTAGCTAGAATGGATAACATAAAGGGTTAGGATTCCAAGCATGAAGTTACTCTCATATTTTTGGAGCCATCAAACTTTGAGAAAATAGTTATGGATGTTATGGCATGGAAGCGGTCTATTAATGAGTTAGCTGGGTCCACATAAAGTGTTTTGTCTTATAAACACCTGGGAAACCTATTTTTGTAATATTTATTTTTGTATAAATTAGCAAGCACACTAGATGATAAATCCTTTTTGTAACCGAATTGTGAAGGAATCCCAAAGGGCAGGGAGATCAAAGGTCATTTGGAAGGTTAACATTGCTCCAAATGCTTCTGAGGGTTAGTCTTACCATTAAATCTATGCCGGACCTCTTGTGGTCGATCCATGAATCTCAGGAGAAGGGACTGTTGGCAACCTTCCCAACTATGAATGTACTGTTTGTGACCATTCCACCATCTGGCTGCTGTGGCTCTGAATGCTGAGTCCAAAATATCCAGTTTCTGTGAGTCTAGGATCTGGGTTGAGAATTGCTCAATAAAAGCTTCTGGGTCTGTCGAACCATCAAAAATAGGTAAGGGTCTTGTCTGCGAGCCAAGCCATCTAAGAGACTTGGTAATTATTGCACAATGGTGGCCATGTAACTCATACAATCTGTTCTGCCAATTCTCTAGAACATCATCTGAATCCATCATACAGGAGCTGTCACACTGCCAATCCATAATACCTTCAGCATTGGGATCAACATAATCTTCTTCCTTTGCTGTAATAGTGTAGATATGGTCCAACACATCCTGATCTTCATCTCGGAGGGTTTCTGTGTACCTTTCTCCTTGGGAGGGATCCAATGGGACTATGACTCTCGAATCTTTCCCTTCGAAAGTCATCTGTCTCTTCTTAAGGTTAATAACTGCAGCATTTTCCATTGCCCACTCAATACCTAACAAGGATGGATAGGGATTGCTGTCGTAAATGATCTCGATAACTTTGAAGTCTGCTACAGTACAGACGCCATCAATATCTACTAGGACATTATGAAATTGTCCTAGGGGCACAATCTTCTAATGATTGGCTAATCTCAACTGTATCGGGGACCAATCAAGGGTAGGTTTTCTTGGTTAGGACATTGAATTCTAACCCTAAATCCAAGATCACATCAGTCATCTCATATTCTCCTATCTGAGCGTTCAACCTCATTTTCCTACTGGTTCTTCTGACTCTATGAACAGCTTTTGCCTGACCAGAGCCTTGCTGAGGTTTGCAGGAAGCAATAACTTTCTGCAACTCACTTAAAGCATGCTGATTTCTTAAAAGTTTCAGACAACTATGTAAAAATGAGGACAGTGTACTTACTTTATTCGTTGAAGCTTCTTGCAGCTGCGACTGCTGCTGATGTGGCTGCACAGGTGCTACTGCTGGGCTAGAATCCACAAAATATTTCTGGCTTCCATGAATGTCTCCTTTTCTCTTTCAATATCTAAGGCAGGGACTTTCACGGGGGCCTTACGAACCCAAGCCTCATCAGGTTGTTTGTCGGCAGGATGTGTATGCGTCGTAGCTCCACTTCGGGTAACAACATTAACGACTGGGGCAGGTCTTTGCTCTAAGGAAATCATCTGAAGATTCTGAGTAGGGGCATTGTTTCTTTCCTGAATATTAGCTACTAGCTGTGGGCAGTGCTCGATCACATGATCTACTGCTCGGTAATACCGGCATGTCGTAGTCGGGTTCCGATAGTCGCGAGCCAGATGTCTGGCCTGGTTGCAGTTATAACACACCACCTGACCATGACCTCTACCAGCCATGCCACCATGACCACGGCCTCCAAAACCCCCTCTACCTGATGCACCACCGCGGTAGCCATAGCCATCATTGCTCTATCCCTCATTTTGTACCCAATAGGCATCGTAGGTGCATTCTCTCATGAGGTCATAAATGCGACACTCATTTTCATTATGTCCTATGGACTTACAGAATTTGCAGTAAGGGTTCTTGGGTACTTGTCCATACCTCTATAGCAGATAACAGTCTTCAGGTCAATGCTGCCTTGTTGTTCTGCAAAGCTCGCAATAAAGAATTGCGGGATAAACGAGTTTGGCATACCCGTATTCAGGTAATTTCTTACCAAAGGACACTGTTCCTTGGCATGACCTTCGGTGTGACATTGTGTACACCAAACCTCTTCGCGACTGGTTTTTCCTTGTTTCATATCCCGAAGCTCCATAGCCATTGCTGCCAACTGTGCTTGAATTTGAGCAATACCAGAATTGTCTGCGACAGGGGCAGTTTCAAGCTTCATCACGATTTCCAGAGCCTCCTGCTGGTCAGCAACCTTCTACTACATGAGTGGAGTTCTGATATGTGGTAGCAACGCTGTAATAAACCATTCCTTGGGAAATTGACTTGGTCTAGTAGAACTTTGAATCTTTGATCAAAGTCCCACACTGATTCTCCACGCCTTTGTTGAATCTCTTTCAATTCAGTGATACACTGCGACTCAGATTTCGGCTTCTTAAATTGCTTCATCATTGCTACTTTTATGTCAGCCAATGCATGGTTCTGAGTGCTATAGAACTTCATGAACCAGGTCGGAGCACAGTCTCTGAAAGAAGTAATCAGCTGCGCTCTTTTTGTATCTTGATACGTAATGGACTTAGCACTCCATACTGCTTCACATAAAAACTAGAACTGTTCTGGATCCTTTGATCCAGTTCCTTTGAAAATAGGGAGCTTAATGTCGTCATGCATATGGGCCATCGCAGGGCTAGGGGAACTGGGAGTATGTGGGGGGGAGCTTACTGGGGTAGACTGACCTGCGATAGGAGTACTCGGGCTAGGGTGACTTTTAGACTGCGACGGGTTCTCAAGGATAATAGGTCTTCCCTGCGGGGTTACCAGAGGGTTTCCAACATAAGGGGTTTCTTTGGTTTCTGAATCGGCGGGATTTATAGGGGGATACCCGGTATGATGACCCTGGGAATAGGATCCAAAATCTCTCTTGTACCTTTTTCCACTTCGCAGCAAACCACTTTGCTCGTCGAAGGTATTGTCACTTACAACCATAGGTTAGTAATACTAAATATAACAGTCTGAGTCAATTAGCAATATGCCTTTTTCAGCCAAGAGCATTTTAATTCGCAAACTAAATGAATTCAAAAACTTACCCCTTGGTCCTTTGAAAAATTACCGCTCGGATTCACTAAAGGAGGTACTCGTGTCGATGGCGAACTCCGTCACAAATGCTTCAAGGGTTTGCGTTGTCCAGAAATCAACAGCGCAGGATATCTCGTTGTTCACCCTTTTTAGTATATTAATTCTTGTGGGGGTCCAAGTAGAAAACTGACTTGCTTGGAAGTTCGGCCTTCGCTCTGTTAACCTGGATAACCACTGGTGCAACTCTATGTGGATGCTACCAAACATAATTTCATAAATGTCACAAAAAACATACCTTTGTAAAAAGTCATTTGCGCTACGACGCGGATCTTTGTTCTCATGCTCTGCAAATTTCAGATAAGTCTCATCAAGCCAATCACCGATTTCCTTCAGAGAGGGCCTCCAGAACATAGCCCTCGAGGTACGACGTAAACCCCTCTTGAGCAGATACTGAGTTCAACCGGCAACGGAACCAATTTGTTGGGCTATAGGGCAGACCCGGGTTTTATACCTTTAACTTCGCACCAACAAAATACCCATAGAGTTAGCCCTTTCGCCAACAACCTGCGAACAGGTTGCAGTCTCACCCAAAACTGCTATGGGGTGCTGCAGAACCAGATTTCTGCAAGCAAAAGAGGGATATTACTGTACCTTTAGCTTTTAACAGATTATAAATAGAAATCACAGAGCTTAACATTCACTTATTTATCTTCGCAGTTAGATAAAAAAACAGTGTCTTGCGCAACCCTTTACTGGGAATTCACAGCGAAGTTATTATCTAGCAGTGATCTTTACTTATCAGATATATAGCTATAAATGCATGAAAGAACACAACATAAACAACACACAGAACCACGCACAAGATATAACGTGGTTCACCCTCAGTGTAGGGGTTACGTCCACAGAACTGTGTTTTATTCAACTTTCTACAAAAACCCCAGTTCTGATCTGCGCACTCAGCTACAGATCCTTTCAGTCCTCAAAGCTGTACACATAGCTGCAGGCCTCTGCACACACAGCTGCAGATTTCCTTATCACCCAAAAACCCTCTGCACACACAGCTGCAGAGGTCATCCACACACACAGCTGGGACTTAACCTTTTCTTACAAAACTAGCCTTAGCTTCGCATCAATTCCCTTTACATAAAATCCTAACCTCACTTATTTACAAGAGTGCCTATTTATACAACGCACTTATTACAAAGCCATGGACTTAAACCATGGACACCCGGAACCCTAAACCCTGGATTTAACCCATGGGTTTATTACAAAATAAGGTTTTTGACTCAGCCCCGACACCCTTAAGACTATTTTGAGTCGTAACTCCGCTTACAATCTCCCGTAACTCCGCGGAGTTACCCATCCTAAGGACCATTAGGGTGCGCGCCCCAACACAAACACAACCACTCAAGTATATCTTATTTATTACATTTAAACAAGGGTGGCATACCCTTATTTTTGGGGTTGACCAAACTGATAAATGATGGCATTACCATGTTTATCCCTAAACGGTAAAAAAATAATTTAAATGAGCTAAAACCACCCCTCATTTGTGCCATATGGACATAGAAGGAAGTGGGATTACTGGGCTTGAATATCTAGACTTCTTCTCGAACCCTCTCATTCGCTAACATGGGAATGGGAAAACATCATCACATAAATACAAATAATAATTGGTTATTGTAGAAAAATTGATGACACAAAGAAGAAATAAGCTAAATAAAATGCCTTACAATTACTTGTTGGGGTTGGGCCAAACCCTCCATTTTCTAGTCTCGATGACTGTAATGGATCCTGAAGTCGACAAACAACCATTTTCATCTTAGGTAGACACTTAGACAAGGATAAAAAGGGGCCCATATTCTCAATTCATCCAACAAACCTCTTCATCCAAGAACCACTTAGAACCTTCGCTTCAAAAAAAAAGAATTCAGCTCGAGTCCTTGGTTGAAATATTTCTTTCCATTTTGATGGATTGGAACAACTTCATAAATGGGTACATAATAAACTGACGTAAATTCAGTTCTCGGGAGAACTACATTCTTACACCTCTACTTTTTTACAAGTTTTGGGACAACTACTTGCACAAATGCAACCTCTTCAATACATCTAGTCGCCTCCCAGATCTTAGCAGATGATGCCATTCACTTAGCAAAGGTTTTAGGTTTAAATATATAAGCATCCTCATGTGTTTCTCACTAGAAAAAAATTATAGTTGCATGAAAATATGTGTGTTAACCAAGTTGGATAAGTTATCCTGACCCCCATCTATGGTCACTCACATAAACAAGCTTTCAATTCTTTCATACCTTGTGAAACCCATACCTTCTCTTAGTTTTTATAAATTTTTAATAAAAACGTTTTGGTGACATTACAATATGGTAATAGAGACAAGGTTAAAACACTTACTAGAGTTAAGCACATGTAATGATGTTACCTAACCCTACACAATCTCACCTACCTAACAATTTTGATGACTAGTGGTCAATCATTTTACAGTTGTACTCCTTAACACTTAGAAGCATGGAAACCAAAGAAGATTTTGATAGGGATTGACACGTATTGATTGAAGAGGATGGACGAAATCGACCAGCTAGAGTTTCACAAAATCAAAACCAATAGGTAAACCATCGAAGAAACAACTAAGCATCAAGGAAAGATGGAAGTAGAAGGAGGAAATATAGATTTTTTGGATAGATTTGAATGAAAGAAATTATGCAATGATGGAAACAATTAAAATTTTAAATGCTGAAATTCAAAGCTACAGAGAAGACAATGAAAGGTTGATAAAAATGCAAGAGGACCAACAACACTTAAATGCTATGTTGTTGCATGACTTATCAGATAGAAGGAGAAGCAAACAGAATAGAAAAACATCAAATCACACTAATGGAGAAAATACGCACATTGAGGATTATGATAAATGGAAAGGGTTGAAACTGGAAACTGTGAAGATTATGGTACGGAATTCAATCCGCCTCCCTAGAAGCAAAAAACTACTGATGAATTCCAGGGAGAATTTAAAAAGATTAAACACTGCACTTTTTCGGTGAAGTGAAATTAGGACATGAGGATGAAACTTGGTTGTTAGCTATGATGAATTATTTCTAGCTACATAATTATTCCAGTAATATGAAGGCAAAGATGACATTCTATAATCTGATAGATAAGGAAGCTATATGGTGGAAGGATTTAAAGGGAGTTAAAAATATTAAGGATAAAAAAGTTGATTGGAAACAGTTCAAGAACTCTTTCAAAAAGAAGTATATGTCAGAGAAATTCTATGATAATAAGGAAAAATAATTCTTTGAATTGAAGTTGGTACAAATGACCATGTAAAGTTTTGCAAGCAAGTTTATAGAAATGTCGCGTTGTATGCCCTACATCACATGTGAAAAATATCGGGTTCAAATAGTTTTAAGTTGTTTACCTCCTACTTATAAGGACAAAATAGAACTTATTGAACCAAAGAATTTGGTAAAATCCATAAGAAAGGATGAATGTTGTTATAAGCAGCTGAAGCAACGATCAAAGCAACCTGAATCCTTAAAGGATGGACTGAAGGTAAAAAGGAAACAAAGATAGAAGGGATAAAAACCACCAACTAATAGAAATAAGACAAAAGGGTATCATTGGAACAATTTTAAAAGGGTCGATAATTAGAAAATTTCTGATTTTCGAAACAAATACATGCCTAATAAATAGGGAAGTTCGACTGAACAAGGAGGAACAAAGAAAATAGAACAACCAATGAAGAAAATCACTGAAAATTATCACAATGGAATCAGATGTTGGGGTTGTTGTGGACCACACTATTTTTTATATTTTCATAAAAAGGACATAACCATTCAAGAACTATACAATATCCAAGAGGGAACGATAGGTGAAGACTTATCCAAAATGCTAAGAATTAGTGTTGCACTCGACAATTATTAAGTTGGCCATCAATGGTACAATTTTGAGGTGGAAGGTAAAATTATGAACTATCTTGTCTCTATATTAATTGATCCAAGATCCAATTTGAGTTACATTTCTCCTGAAGTAGCTAAAAAAATATAAATTGAATAAGGTTAAACATTAGAAATCTTGGTTGGTGTAATTAGCCACTAGGGAAAAAAGAAAAGTAACAGAAATAGTGGAAAAATGTAGAGTCAAAATGAACTAAATGGAGACTCAGGTAAACTTAAATATACTCCTTTTAGGATCATATGACATCCTATTTGGTATGGATTGGATGGAGAGACATAAAGTGATATTGATTAGATAAGACCTTTACTTGTGTGGATTATGAAGGAAGTTGTCATACCATTATTGGCATTCCGAGAAAAATATCAGTACAACATATTTTTGCGGTTCATATAAAGAAGAGTGATAAGAATGGGTTCAAATTATTTGCAGTGCATGTCTTGAATTCCTTAGATGAACCTAAGAAATACCTGGAATATGTGGAAATTCTTATAGAATTTAGAGATGTGTTCCCCGAGGAACTTCTTGGATTTCTGCCAAAAAGGGACATTGATATTTCAATTGATTTGATTATGGGAGTTTCCCTTATCTCAAAATAACCTTATAGAGTGAGAATACCAAAATTAAATGAACTAAAAATGCATCTCCAAGACCTCCTAAGTAAGAAATAGATCATACATAGCATGTCACCTTGGGGGCCCCCAGTTATCTTTATTAAGGAAAAAGATGACACATTTAGACTATGTTTTGATTACATACAACTGAATAAAATGACTGTAAAAAACAAATATCCTCTACCCAGAATCAATGATCTGTTTGATTAGGCTCAGGAGGAAATTTTTTTCTCTAAAATATACTTAAGGTATAACTAACATCAAATAATAATAAAATATGAAGATATTCATAAGAAAACATTCCGCACACGATACGACCATTATGAGTTTGTGGTGACACCCTTCAGCCTAACAAATGCACCAACAGTCTTTATGTGCTTGATGAATAGTGCGTTTCACCAATTCTTGGAAAAATTAGTGTTAATATTCATTGGTGATATATTTATTTATTCCATAACTGAAGAGGAACAAGAGCAACATTTAAGGATAGTTTTGCAAACCTTAAGAGAAAATCAACTATATGCAAAATTTAGTAAATGTGAATTCTTCTAAAATAAAGTGCAATACTTAGGTCACATTATCTTAGTTGAAGGGGTGTTCATAGATCTTGATAAAATCGAAGCCATAAATGAATGGCCAACTTCTAAGAATGTGTTGGATGTTATATCCTTCATGGGATTAGATGGATACTATAGAAGGTTTATTGGAGGCTTTTCAAAACTAGCCCACCCTATAACCTCATTTCAAAGAAAAGGAACAAGATTTAATTGGACTCAAGACTATGAAGACTGTGGCTAGGGTTTTACCCCTAGCTTGTGCGAATGAGAACCTATTAAGGAGAAGGGACTCCTTAGTAGCAGTTCAATATGTGTAAATTAAAAAGCTAAAAAAGAAACTCTAACATGTGCATAAAACAGAAAAACAAAATGTAAATAATGGTTTTGGTATTAATATTACCTCCAGTGTGAAGGTTGGTGAAGCCCGTTGCGGTGATCCAAGAGGGTTGCTCCGAGCTCCAAATTTCTCCTTCTCTTTCTCCAATGGTGGAAATGGGCCAAAAGGGGCTCTCAAGGTGAAAGTAGCTCAAGGGTGAGCTAGGGTTTCAAGAGCTAGTTTGGCAGAGTAAGGGTGCTTATGATTGTGGATGTGAAATAAGGGGTCTCCATCACCTATTTATAGTTTTTTAGTGGTGGAGTGTTGGCCCATGGTTTTGGAAACCATATGGTTTAGGGCAGCTGTATAGGGTTTTTTCCTCCTTTTCCTCATTATTTTATATTTTTTCTTCCCTTTTTAGGCTTTTTTGATGGTTTTATGGCCTTTTGGAGGCATTTTAGGCCTTTTGGAGGCTTTCTAGTGGGATTTTTGCTATTTTAGAGAAATTTTGGATATTTTTGGAGGAAAAAAGGGGTTTTTAAGGGAAATATGGTAGAAACATGGACAAATGAGCCATGTAGTGGGGTAGATGAGGCAGTGAACACTTTTTGGGTGTTAACAGATTGCCCCCTGATGTGCGAGGGCAGGAGCTCATCGTATGGCCGATGGACATCATAAGTCATAAATGGTGTTCCTGGGGTGTGGAGAAGAGAAGAAACAAACAAAAGCCTGGAACAACGATCCTGAACCAACTGCAAGAACTAAAAGTACATAACCTCAATAATGGATGAGGAATCATCTGATCATATGGACAAGGCAGGAATTCCCATGCTCGTATCAAAATATAACATAATAATAACAATGGGGTCCAAAATATGGGGACCTGACATATACACGGCCTCAAATATTGAATGAGGAGGAATCTTAATATATGGACGAGGTGGGCATACCCATGCTCGTATCAAGATACATAAACATAACTGTGAGGCCCAAAAAGAGAGACCTGTATGATACATAAAAAACCACTGTGTATATCATAAGGGTCTAGAAGGGACACAAATCTGGGACATACTGCTGGGCTGATCATGTCTGAGCTGAAAAACTGATGCACTGGAATGACAACAGTGCTACTGAATGTGGTACCAAAGGAACTGATGAGCTGCTGGATCAGAGTGACAAGGGTCATACTCGCAATGGTACACTGAACTGGAACTGAACTGGGTACTCAAGGAAGCATGGAACTAGATGGCTTCCGAATACAATCGCCAACGCAGCCCGGACATCCATGGGAACATATAACTGGGTGTTCTGAAGTGACTCACCAATGTGCTAGAGTCGGGGGAAATCCGGGGTCTTCGACAAATAATGGAAGGGATATAAATCCTACGCAATTCTCAACGATGCGATCAAGGTGCTGAAGTTGAGCATGTGAGAAACAACCATTCGGAGAGGCAATGATGACTCCTCCCAAAGTGGTCCGTAGGCACTCACCACAGATGGTGATGGGTCCAAGGCGCAGGGGCCTCTGGGTCTATCCTCTGGAATAGAGGGGCTGTCGTCGACAGAGGGAGACCTGCAACTATCAAGGCAATGATGTTTCCTTGACAGGAGCGCGAGGTGGAAAACCGAAATGTGATAGTACTGATGGCAGGATTGATAAACCGGGGGGAATAACTGGGCAAGTAGAGTGGGGGACTCAAACTTCCTTTGTTCAGAGTATGATAGCGGGGATGATCAGGCAGCATAGGAAATTGACTGGTGGTAAGGGGATCATAGCTGTATTGGATCTGGGAGGGTGACTGGGCTGAGGGAGACTCAAGCTGTGGTAAAATGGCAGGAGACTGCAGAATACTCTGAACAAAGGTGACCTAATTGGGGGTGCTGTCGAGAGGATCGATCATAGTGCCAAGAGGCACGGGGGGACTTCTTCATGGGTTAGGGAAGTAGAAGAAGTGTGTATATAAAATGGTACAGTCGTGTGGATTTATACGAGCCCAGGACAGTTCATGCTCATGGTTGCTTTCAATTTTAAGGAGTCTGAAAGCAATAAGAAGACTCTGAAGTAATGGAATGGTACTGTCGTGTGGATTTTACGAGCCCAGGACAGTTCATGCTCGTGGTTGCTTTCAATTTTAAGGAGTCTGAAAGCAATAAGAAGACTCTGAAATAATGGAATGGTACTGTCGTGTGGATTTTACGAGCCTAGGACAGTTCATGCTCGTGGTTGCTTTCAATTTTAAGGAGTCTGAAAGCAATAGGAAGACTCTGAAGTAATGGAATGGTAGTGTTGTGTGGATTTTACGAGCCCAGGATAGTTCATGCTCGTGGTTGCTTTCAATTTTAAGGAGTCTGAAAGCAATAAGAAGACTCTGAAGGAATGGAATGGTAGTGTTGTGTGGATTTTACGAGCCCAGGATAGTTCATGCTCGTGGTTGCTTTCAATTTTAAGGAGTCGGAAAGCAATAAGAAGACTCTGAAGGAATGGAATGGTACTGTCGTGTGTATTTTACGAGCCCAGGACAGTTCATGCTTGTGGTTGCTTTCAATTTTAAGGAGTCTGAAAGAGATAAGAAGACTCCAGGGGGGTTGCTTCTTGGGGTAGCGATATCAATTTGGATGACAGGTGAGATGTTGGCCATGTTACCCTCCTCGAAGGCATCAGGAGCAGGAATAGGGTCCTTGAACTAGTCGACCTTGGGGGGAAGGAAGTCTTTGGATTCAACTGCAAATTGGGTAGCAGTGTTAGAGGAGGATTCATCTGGGAGGAAGTAGGAACGATGGTGCATGTCATCCCAGGGATACTCCGGGGCAATGAGAGCCTCGAGGATTTCCTCATCAGTACAGAAAGTTTGTGTCGTCAAATCGGTTGACGAGGGAGTAGTGGCGGAAGAGATCATATAAATGGTATTATCCTCTCCGGAAAGGGAAGAGACCGGGGGCTGGATCTCCTCAATGGTGGGTGGTGCCGTCTCAAGATCCAGATTGTTGATCTCATAGAGAGCTACTCTGTAATCAGGGAGATCAGGACAGTGATGGGTGTAATGCCCGTAAACACCGCATATGGCACAGGGGTGGTTAGTGCGCAGGGATTTGTCGCGAAGCTTAGGGGTTGGATCAAGGTGGACAACCGATATATCGGGGTCATCGTCAAGCATTTGCATGTGTTCTTGTATGGCCGGTAACTGAGGACATTGGTGAGTCGCATGGCCCAACGCGTCGCACAGTGAGCATTTGGGAGGAGCACGAAACATAGGGGGGTTTTTTACTGTCTTGGGGGGTGGGACAGCGGTGTAAGGTTGGGGGCCTCTGGCCCTAGTGGGTTTGGTAAGAGGAGGGGGGGGTTTTGTGGAGGATGATGGGGTAGCGACACCGAGAGGTGGGTGACTAGTAGTGACAATGGGTTGCACCAATTGCAGGATGACATCTGGTTTCGGCGGGGGAACGGGAGGCGAAAGATACCAAACGGGTAATCCTAAGGTTAACCCAGGGAGGCTGAGGGTAGCCATGACCGGGGCGCTAACTACTCCTGAGGGAGGGATGAGGAAAGGAATGGTATGGATGGGTGTAACACCAATGTGACTAGGTACCAAAGGGGTTTAGGCAACAAGGTCAGTTGATGAGTAGGAGTTTGCATGCTATGGGACAGGGTACATAGGTCAGACACGTCAGTGGCGGGTGACGGGGGTGGAATAGATTGGAAGGTCGAGGTCATTGGCACGTCTGAGTAAACTCTGGGCCCCATAGAGGAAACAAATGAGGTGGGGGCACCCGAAACAGGTTGTTCAACCATGGGGAGAACATTTACGGGTGTCGCGGGGGCATTGGGATCATAGTAGGTGAGTTGGTCAACTTTGACCATGCATCCCTCATGGGGGAACATCATGGTATGAAAAACAGAAGAAGCAACCGCCCTCATGGCATACATGTAACTGCGGCTAAGTAAAAGGTTATAATCAAGCTGTGCATTAATAACCTCGATGTCGATGAGGATGATTTTGCCAGCCAACTGGACAGGGACGTTAGTTAATAGGCCTTGTGGTTGAGCTGAACGGCTGTCATAGGCTTGCAACGCAGTAGTGGATGGCTGGAGAGGGGGGGATCCCAATTTCTCGCAGATGGAGGTGGACATGACACATGTAGAGGCACCTTCATCAATAATGCATCGATGGATGACAAAATTCCGAACGGAAATAGAAACTTGGAATGCTAAAGTGGAAGGCATGCGAGGTTCAGATTGGTCTAAATCAAATGCCATTAAATTCGAATCATTTGGATCGATAGCCCCAATGGCTGAGAGTAAAGTCTTGCACTGTGAAGGGTAGTTTTTTAAGACTTCTAATGTAGACATGGCTGCGGGAGATTGGGCTAAGTCATCGACAATGTTGTAGTTTGACGCATCCCGCGCATTGGGGTTATTATTGATACGGCGAAGCGGGAAACGAGGTGCTTTGGGAGCACCATCTAGTGGAGGTGGAGGTATACGTAACGCCTGATCAGTGGGCTGAGCGTTAGTGGGTTTATCGGTGGGAGGGGCTTCAGGGGTTGAGCCATATTGGTTCTGTCGGGTCTGGAGGTTGACTTCATCGGAGGACATCATCAACAAGTGGTGCGTACTTGAGTCAAACATGGGTTGATCAGGAGCAGCGTAAGTGATTTGTTGTTGGGTTGGCGCGTTGGCTTGAGGGTGAGCCAACGGTTGAGTGTTCACTACACCTTGGTTTGGTAAGGGGTTTTGTAGCACCAAAGGTGGCTGCTGAGGTTGTGGGGGGTTAGGTGGTGCTTGAGGAGCCGCATGCCCTTGGTGGTGGGCATCATCAACCCAAAGTTTCCGAGCTCGCTCCAAGTGTGGGCAAGTATGTGTGTAGTGGCCATAGACCCCACAAATAGAACAAGGATGGTTTGTTCGCAAATTGGGGTTTTTAGCCTGCTTAGGCAGGAGATCAGGGTTTTGGTTAGCAGGGGCCGCATTATTATTATCGGGGGGATTAGGGGGTTGACCAGCTTGGTCTGTAGGTTGGTTGTTTCCATGATTTTGGCCCCTGCCGTGGTTTTGTTGGTTGTTCTGGTTTTGCGGCGGTTTTTGTTGGGCGTAAACTTGCCCTTGGGCAGCAGGTGGATTTTGAGGTTGCACAGGTGCTGGAGTAGGCTGCGATGGATGATATGTAGGTGGAGGCTGTGCAGGTGCCGCAACTTGAGGGGGTTGCTGATAGGGATACGGAGCGGGTTGTGGGGTTGCCGCAGGGGCTGCCTGTGGCGGGTAATAAGCGGGTTGGGCTTGTGAAGGCACAAGAGCTGGTGCATCTTGCTGGTGGTAGTAGGGCTGAGGTGCGACCGGAGGGGCGTAAGCAGGAGTTGCATGACCGAAACACTGAGGTGGACATGAGGGTCCATGGGAATGGTGGTGATGTGTCATGGGAGTATACGAGTTGGTTGCTCCAGACTGTGAGGTAGACTGCGAAAGGTCAGGGCCAGGGGTAGGACGTGCTATGGAAAATGGTTGAGGATGCGAAGAGACACGGCCAATGATGCCGTCGGCAGCGTGGGATGCCCCCGACGCATCATGTTGGGAGGAATCACCACGAGGGGCGTCAGGTATAATGGTATAGAGATAACCCAACTGGGCGTAAATGAGGTCGAATTGTTGGGCCTTAAGGATGGCCTCTTCTTCAGACTGGGGTCTTTTGAATGCCACATCCTTAGCAATGACAGGAAGAAGGGATTTGAGGAACCAATCTAGGAAGATACGGTCGTCTAATTTGATCTTGTATAAGCTACGGCATCGACGCCACTCATGAATGTGGTCCGTGATGTGGGTAGCCATGTTTTGTCTGCATGATAGGAGTATCTCAATGCCTGCATCATAGCGGACAGGTAACTGGAAGAACTGCAGGAAGGTTGAGGCAAGGGAAGCAAAGGAGGCATGGGTTCCATGGGGTTCCTCGATATACCACTTGGCTGCAGATCCAGTGAAGGTGCGCTGTAAGAGACGGAGGCGAATAGAGTCGTCCACTATGGAGTTGGAGGAACACCATAGATGGAAGGACATAATGTGGTTTTGCGGGTCCTCACCTGCCTTGCCATCGAACTTAGGGATGTCAGAGAGGAGCTTGGTGGGCATGTGAGGCCATGCAGGGTCATGTCAGATAGGGTCGTTGGTCAATTTGGCTAGGTCAGGTAGGTTGAGGCTAGCCATGAATGGCAAACTGGAAGAACGATGTGACACAGTAGTGGGTTGGGCCATGTTGGGTCCAATGCCCCCAAGTGGAGGGGTAGTGTTAGGGAGGTTTCCCCCAAGTGGGGGAACTAAGGTGGTATAGGACGGTTCTGCACCACCATGGGTAGTGGGAGCCACTGATGGAGTGGGAATAGGTATTCCCGCTACGGGAATAGGTGCCATGAGGGGAATGGTAGATGGGGGCCCCATGGAGGGCATACCTAAAGTAGGTGTGGTAACTGGTGTAGTGGTGGATGTGCCACCAACGGTCCCTACCAAGACGGGAGTGGAAGTCACGCCAGCCATGGGGCTAGTAGGGGCAGTGTAAATGGGGTTCTTAGACTCTGGCTCAGAATCAGAGGTAAAATAAGGGGCGTCAATATCTGGTGACGGAGTCCTATGCCGCTGACGAGTGGAGTCAAGTGAGAAGGCTCGAGATCTATGATAAGTGGTATCAAGTGAGGATGATCTGTGTCGATGATGGGTGGTGTCAAGTGAACCGTGCTATGGGGGCTCGTCCCTGAGGCACCGAGAATGTCTCGGAGACTCAATGGTGACAGATGGTGTCAATTCTCTGTGGGTTGAGGCGGGTAAAAAACAGCTCAAAAAACCTAATGCAACCGAGTGTGCAAAAGGAGAGCTCAAAAAATAGGGCACTCAGGCCAACAACCAACTCAAAACACCCAATGTAACAACTATTCTACAATAGGTGGAGTGTCAACAGAAATGGTCAGAATACCAACAAGCAACAGGTTTCCTAAAAATAAAAAATGGTGGACTCACTAGACCAAAAGGAGGTAAGGGAGCATGCAAACACTTAACTAAAAGTATTCTGACTCAACTAGACATATCCTCTGCAAGGTGATGAAATCCAAGTTAGACAATATAAATAGGAAAGCCAAGTGGCTAAGATATCCCCCTACTGGGAGGGACACTGGGTAGTCAATCCTAGAAGAATGACAACTAAGCTACCCCGTTCATGACACGTCCAGAAAGGTGAATATGCCATTTGGTCCTTTTACCGCAATACCCCTATACAGGGATATCCTGAGAACTGCGAAAGGTAGCCCTTTAGTTACTGAATGGACTGCGGTATTCCACTCAGGCCTTCGGAACCAGTCTCGCGACTTCAACCCTCCTAAGGGAGAGGCCCTCTGGTAAACTGGTGGTGACCATGCCAAAAAGTACTAGGGGATTTTGGTTCCCTAATTGGACAACAGCTATGTCTCAAGTGTAAGTAACCGAGGGGTGTTATTGGAAGCCTATCCCCCCGATCCTACCTAACTACAAAGATTCTTTTGTGTTCCCCAAGTGGGGTTAGAATATTGGTTGAGTTAAGTAGTTTTTTAAGGCTCACTTGAATTATGTGACAGAGTGTGTGCTCGTGAGGTGATGAACCTGAAATAGAAGTGCCACACAAAGGGGCAACTTTCTAATCGATAATACTGAATTCAAACCTTTAACATGCAAAATTTTCTGATGTAAAATGCTGAAATTTTAAATAGGTTCTGTAAAAGGGAATAGAAATGATGTTGCAGAAAAGGTTGTAAGGAAGTAGGGCTGCAGGTAGAACATATGGCTGGGCAGATGCAGAAAATATTGCAGCAAAGGGGCTAGGTTCAAAAATAGGAAAACACAGGAAGAAATCAGGCCGCCGGTCTATAACGAAATCATGCGGTTGGACCGTGGGTTTTAGGGAAACAGGCGCAGACAGGTCGCGGATTTCTGGCCGAAAAAAGTAGTTGGACCGCAGGAAATAGGGAAAAAAGCGCAGTAGAATCACGGGAAAATGGCAGACAGACGCGGTCGGGGCACAGCTAAGGGGATGAAAGTCACGATCGGGACGCGGGAAAATGGCCAACAGGCGCTGTCAGATCACAGCAAACAGGATGATTAGCCGCGGTCAGATCGCAGGTAACAGACTTGAATCTGTAAGCAGGGCGCCGGAAACAGTCTGAGAGCCACGGTCGGATCGCAGGTAAAGGCCTGAAAGATGCGGTCGGGACGCGACTGCAGAGGAAAAAGATGCGGTTTACAGCGGCCGAAAGGGATAGCCGAAAGGAAAAAACAGGAAACTATTGCAGAAAACTAAACAGCGGAGTCACCAAAACTGTGGCTAGGGTTTTACCCCTAGCTTGTGCGAATGAGCACCTACTAAGGAGAAGGGACTCCTTAGTAGCAGTTCAATATGTGTAAATTAAAAAGCTAAAAAAGAAACTCTAACATGTGCATAAAACAGAAAAACAAAATGTAAATAATGGTTTTGGTATTAATATTACCTCCAATGTGAAGGTTGGTGAAGCCCGTTGCGGTGATCGAAGAGGGTTGCTCCGAGCTCGAACTTGCTCCTTCTCTTTCTCCAATGGTGGAAATGGGCCAAAAGGGGCTCTCAAGGTGAAAGTAGCTCAAGGGTGAGCTAGGGTTTCAAGAGCTAGTTTGGCAGAGTAAGGGTGCTTATGATTGTGGATGTGAATTAAGGGGTCTCCATCACCTATTTATAGTTTTTCAGTGGTGGAGTGTTGGCCCATGGTTTTGGAAACCATATGGTTTAGGGCAGCTGTATAGGGTTTTTTCCTCCTTTTCCTCATTATTTTATATTTTTTCTTCCCTTTTTAGGCTTTTTTGATGGTTTTATGGCCTTTTGGAGGCATTTTAGGCCTTTTGGAGGATTTTTAGTGGGATTTTTGCTATTTTAGAGGAATTTTGGATATTTTTGGAGGAAAAAAGGGGTTTTTAAGGGAAATATGGTAGAGAAATGGACGAATGAGCCATCTAGTGGGGTAGATGAGGCAGTGAACACTTTTTGGGTGTTAACAAAGACAATTTTCAAAGGTTAAAACATGCATTAACCACAACCCCAATTCTAAAATTGCAGACCCTCACAAGGATTTCATAGTTTGTATTGATGATTGCAAGGAAGGGTAGGAGGTGTACTCTCATAAGAAGGCCATGTGATAAGTGATGAGTCCATGAAACTAAAACCTCATGAGCTGAATTATGCCACTCATGATTTAGAATTTCTAGCCGGCCTCCATGATCTCAATATGTGGAGACACTATTTAATAGGTAGAAAATTTCTTTTACTTACAAACAATATAAGATTGAAGTACTTTTTTTACCAACCAAACCTTAATGTCAGGTAGGCACGATGGCTAGATTTCTTAAGTGAGTATGATTTTGAAATAAGACATATTAGGAGGGAAGAAAACAAGGTGGCAAGTGCTTTAAGTAGAAATATCTAGGCCTTAAATATTTTTACGATAAGTAAAAAATGATATGATTTTCTTGAGAAATAAAAAACAACTCTACAAAATGATGATTTGTAAAAGGAAACTATGACAAAAATATAGTCTAAATTAACATTTCAGCAAACTAAAAACTTCAACATTAATGACGAGCAGCTTATGATGTTCAAAAATAGATATCACATACCTAATGAGGAAAGTTTAAAAATTTTAATCCTATATGGAATGCATAGAATTCCTTATTCTAGTCACTCAGGATATAAAAAAATGGCATCGATAGTAAATAAATTATACTATTGGCCTAACATGAAAAATAAAATTGCAGAGTATTTGAAATTTTTTATAGAATGTCAACAGGTGAAGGGAGAACATCAACACCCTATTGGGTTACCACAACCACTACCTATTCTAGAATGGAGATGCAATACCATTTCTATGGACTTTATAACAAGCTTGCCAAGAAATCAGAAACAACATGATGTCATATTGGTGGTTTTGGATAAATTGAGTAAGGAATTGTTAAATTTGAGAACCATAGATCACCGGGCTATGATGAGAGATATTGGAAAGGAATTATGCAGTGGAATAATTGAGATCAATATACACTGGACAAAGACTTCATGTCACAAATTTCAGATAGATCGAAGAAGAATTGCTCAGATAATCACAACTTTAACCTTCATTAATTAATCAATAATAAAATTATTATACAATAAGTAGAATTAAAATGGTAAAGATAGGATTCGAATCTATCAGTTCTAGCTGACCGATTAGCTAACTCACTCTAAAAAAAAATCACAGCTGCAGCTCACTAGTTTAACTCTGGATGTGTAAATCAGTTTACAATTAGTTCATTTATGAAGTAGGTGGATAAAAGGAGCCACTTTACCTACATGCATGCAAAATTGGTGCTAGGATAACTGATAGTGATCTAACTGAATGTAACTTGAGGATAACTCAGCATAATTGCTTAACTACCATAGCCAACTGAAGGAGTTTTTGGCGGCACTTAGAGTTGGATACTATAATGTATGGATTGGTCCCATAGGCACATAAAATCATGCATGCACATGTAGTAAGTGGTAGATAAACTCTACATGTGTTCCCCATACTCTATTACAGTGATACTAACTTACTAAGTTAGGAAATATGACCAAATAGACTATATTGGAGAAAGGAGGATTAAGTAATTTTAACACCCCCTCTTAATCCTAACTTTGGACAGCTTGGTCCCTGGAAACTAGGCCAAAATTCACCCATGCAATCTAAATGAATAAATATTGCTTAATAAAATAAGGAAAATGGAGAAAACCTCATGGGAACACCCCCCCCCCCCCCCCCTCAAAATAAGCAGGAATCATGAAACAATGAATCAAGCCTTTACACCAAGAATATATCTGAGGAAAACAAATCTCTTTTCAGTGAAGGACTTGGTAAAAGTATCTGCAATATTCTCCTATAGCAAGGAAGTAATGCAGTGTGATAGTCTTATCATGCACTAGTTCCTGAATATAATGCATGTGAACTTCAATATGCTTCGTCTATTGCATCTGGACTGGATCCATGCTAGATTTTAATACAACCTCTCCCTATAGCTGGGATCAGTAATTCATCCCCCATATGAGTGCTAGGTACTGCTGAGAGATATAGAGAGGTAAGAAACCATTTGATTGGATGCTCCTAAATCAATCAAAAACTCCTTTGATCGAGAGACACTTTCTTTCAAGGCATGGAGACTCTCAAGTTATTCTGTTTGTTTTCCTTATTCAGACCTCCTTGTGCTTTATCGGAGATAAATATTATTCTATTTAAGGATATTTTATGGATCATCAATTGTTTTCTTCATGTACTGGCTCTTTGGATGAAAGCCTCTCATGCAATAGGAACACTTAGCCTTCTTTAATTTATTCTTCTTCTTGGAACCTGAGGCTCCATCTGAATATTTCTGATTCTCTTTTTGCTTCGAATCAATTTTTTTGCTCTACTTCCATTTGTGCTTCCCTCTTGCGTGTGCATTGCTAGAGTCTCCAGCTAAGAGTGCTTAATTCTTGTAGGTTCTACGCACTCCCATTTTAATCAATTCGTCTTTCTCTTGGATCAAAGAATCTACGAAAACATATAGAGAAAGCATCTTACAATTTGGGATGGAAACTCTTCTAGAATGGAAAGTAGAGACAAAGACTGAGAATTACGAGCCAAGATTGCTCATAATTGACAGCACACACTGCTCATCCATCCCTTCTATTAAACATTGTTTGCATTGTAGTACTAGATCTTTGCATTTTGAAAAGAATTGTTGAATAGTCTTGAAACTACTCGGTTGTAGTGTAATTAGTTTATTCCTTAAAATATGGCCTCTAAGCTCATCTTATTTTCCACACAAATATTCAATATTGTCCCATGCTTCTTTTGGAGTTTTGAGTCCTTCAAGGTGAAACAGAAGATCCCTGGAGATGTGGATGCACATGAAGCTGAAGGCTTCATTTATCGGTTTAGAAACTTGGATTTATCAACATACTGCTGGGGCTCAGATTCTCTTCCCATTGTCATCCTATTAAAGTCCCTTATTGCACAAGGCCATATGCATATCTTCCTTGCAATCAATGTAATTGAAGGGTGTAAGGATTCTGGGTGTATTACCAGAATAATTATCCATTTCACTGTATGCTGACTAGTCAAATATTTCTAAAGGATACATAGGTACCTTCAAAATATCACTACAAAACAAACCAATTCGCAATCATATGTCAGTTCAATCCTTTCCACCTCGACATGTGCACTTTTTTAGAGTTCGTCACACCTAGATATACTTCTTTGGACAGAATCCAGAGGGAGCAATGCTATGATTCAGGGAATTATGTGGAAACTCAGCTGCTTCTCGTACACAATGGAGATTTCCAGGGTTTGAGTTTAGCTTGAACAAGGCTCTGATACCATTTTAAATCTTAGAACCATAGATCTACAGGCTATGATGAGAGCTATTGGAAAGGAATTATGCAATGGAATAATTGAGATCAATATACACTAGGAAAAGAATTCATGTCACAAATTTTAGATAAATCAGACAAGAATTGCTCAGATAATCACAACATTAATATTCTTTCATTAATCAATAATACAATGATTATCCAATAAGTAGAATTCAAAAGCTAAATATAGGATTCAAATCTATCAATATTAACTAACTGATTAGCTAACTCAGTGTGAAAAAAAATCACAATTGGAGCTCACTAGTTTAAGTCTGGATATCTACAATAAGTTAACTGATGAGGTAGGTGGATAACTTAAAGGTGCAACTTTCCCTACATTCATGGAAAATTGGTGCTAGGCTAACTGATAGTGATCTAACTGAATGTAACAGGACGATAGCTCTACATAAATACGAACCTACCACAACCAACTGAAGTGTTAGAATAATCAACCCATAGTTATCTACCTTAGACATTAATTAATCCATTTTTGTCTTATTTGCCTAGTTTCTATGTTCCATCATATGCAAGTTGTCATCTACACATCCATAGTGGTAAAACTTGCTAATTTTGACTCATGGAGCGCTTGGGAAAGCTCCTTGAATCAAATCTAGTTTATTCTTGGCCTTCCTAGCACCCTTCTACTTTTTCTGCTTTATTGCCTGCTTTTTCAGTGCTTTAAGGAAATTGGGAAAGTTTGACTAGGTGAGGTTAACTAGTTTTTTGTCCTCCACATCCTCCACTCTTTTATCCTATGAAACACATGTATGAGTTGTCCTTCCATTACCTTTTAGCTTTCCCAAGTGATTTTTCCAATTCATGAGCTCCTTGACTATTTTGGAAACTACTTTATGCACCTATGGGGGATTTGCTTAATTTTAGTAAGCCTGCTTTTGACTAGATTCGAATTTCCTCCTCATGCATTCGAATCCCTTATGTAATTATTTATTGCAGTAGCCTATGTTGTTACAGGGTTGGCTACTGTACACTTATTCAATACATTTTAGTGTTCAGCTCCATATTCAGTCTCTTTTGTGAGTGATTTTGTATGTACAATTGATAATTGTTGTGAGTGTAATTGTTCTATCACTGGGTTCAATTTCCACATGGTATTAGAGCTAAGGCCTTAGGTTCAATTCCCTTGAGCTACGCCTGAGGCAGGGTGTTGGAGTATTGGGTACCTCCACATGGTATAACCGTCGCACCTCTGGGAATATAAAACAAGTGGTTTAACCACCACTCCTGGTGATAGGGCCTTGTGTTGGGTTTCAAATGTTTACCAATATCTATAGGTTTTGGTGTAATGGAAAACCTTATAATGTTGGAGTATCGGGTACCTCCACATGGTATCAGAGCCTTTGTAGATTGATTTCTCTTCTTCCAATTTGTTTTGCAGGTTCGACATCATTGACTGGGAGCATTCTATAGACTGCCGAGACAATTTCTGAGCTATGGATCAATCTCAAAATATCATCTTGACTCCATTTAACTTCTTTGAATGGAAAGCAGAGATGGAGATACTGTTGAGAGCGAAAGGCCTCTACAGAGTGACTATGGCAACAGAAGCAGAGCCGAATGCAGCTGCAGAGAAGATAAAATGGCACAACAGGAGGGATGAGGCCTATGGTCTCTTGTGTCTAAGCATATCCAGAGACCTCCTTTTCCATCTTGATGGATTGACATCACCGAATGAAGTATGGGAGAAGCTTACTGATCTTTTTGGAAAGACAGATGAGATGAGGGGACATCAAAATGAAAATGAACTGATCTCCTTGAGTCCAAATAGCTTTGAATCCCTGCAACTCTATTTCTCCAAGTTCAAAGCACTTATTTTGCAGCTAAAACAATGTGGGATCGAAAAGAAGGATGATCAGCTGGTCTTGTCCATACTCTCGAAACTTGGCCCTGACTATTCAGTGTTTGTTTTGACCTTCTATGCCACAAAGTTGACAGCTCGAGCCTGGAAGATGCCTAGCCTTACAGATTTCATGGAATCTCTCACACAAGAACAAGATAAGTTGGTGATGATGGGCACCATAAAACCATCCAAAGACCAAGCTCTAGTTGCTGGAGATTTGAGGGTGGATTCAAAAAGAAAAAATAAAGCTAAAAATCCACCTGAGCAAAAGAGAGACAAGAACAAGTCTCTGGAGGAGCCTCAAGGTTCCAAGAAGAACTACCAGAAGAAGAAAAACAAAGGAGAAATGAGCAAGTGCGCATACTGCAGTAAGGGCAATCATACTGATAGCTCCCGCATGAAGAAGCAAATAGACATGCTGACCCAACTCCTAGAGAAGAATGCCATCTCCCTTCCAGACAGCTCAAAGAAGAGGGAAGGAGGATCAAGTTCAGAAGACAGAGAGAGAGTTCATGCATTGGTTGCTGGTACATCAAGATTACCTAGTTTTATCATTGATTCTAGAGCTTCAAGACATATGGTTTTGACCAAGGAGGCATTCACCTCACTTGACATGTTGAAAGGTCCACCAATAGTACTGGGAGATGACTCTCTCACTGAAAGTTTGGGCAAAGGGAGGATTGATCTTGATCATGGTCAATTCAGCAATGTGTTATATGTTCCTGGTCTTGCCTCCAACCTCTTATCAGTGTATCAGATAACTCACACTAGGTCTCCAAAGAAGGTCATATTCTCCCCTGATGAAGTTGAGATCACAGAGATCTCAAGTGGTAAAGTCATTGCAAAAGGAGTTGCAAATCATACTTCGAAGGTATACATGTTCTCACACTTCATACCCTACTCAAACCCCTCTCCTCTTCTGATTCATGCTAATAAGGCAAGAAATATTTGGCATGAAATATTTGGCCACCTAAATTACAAGTATCTTTCTCATCTTAGTGAAAAAGAGATGGTCATAGGGTTACCCAACATAAAATTTTCCAAAGGAGTCTGCCAAGGTTGTATCCTAGGAAAACACCCAAAGCATAAATTTGAGAGAGCTAGTCATGAGAGAACGTATGCACCCCTCGAGTTGATCCACAGTGATTTTTTTGTCCCATTCCCTCATATGTCCATGATTCAGGACAAATATGCATTGACTTTCATAGATGACGTTTCTAGGTATTGTTGGGTTCACTTCCTGAAACACAAGTTTGAAGTTTTTGGCCTCTTCAAAGTCTTTAAGGCTTTGGTTGAAAACCAATCTGAAAGGAAACTCAAGGACCTCAGATCTGACAATGGTGGTGAGTATGTAAATTCTAAGTTTATTCAATATTGTGCAGATGCGGGTATTCAGATGCAACATTCTATCCCTTACACACCACAACAGAATGGTGTTGCTGAGAGGAAGAACATATCACTGAAGAAGATGGCAACATGCATGATGGAGGCCAAAAATTTGCCACCAAAGTGCTGGGATGAAGCTATAAACTGTGCATCCTATATCCAAAATAGGGTGCCTCATAAATATCTTTATGGTATGACTCCTTTCGAAGCATGGAGTGTGCACAAGCCAGATGTGACCCATTTCAGGATTTTTGGCTCAAAGGCTTGGGCTAGAATTCCAACAGAAAAGAGGAAGGATTTGCAGCCCCAAAGCCAAGAGTGTCTATTTGTTGGGTACTCTGAAGATTCCAAAGGGTACAAGCTGATAAATTTGAGCACAAACAAAGCCTTCATTGAAAGGTGTGTTCATTTTCAAGAAGAGCCCCTAGCAGCAGTGGAAGTTGGAGAAGCCTCTTCACCACCAGATCCTCTGAAGGTAAGTGAAGAGATTGTTGAACATGCTGATTCTGATTTTTCTGATAGTGATGAGTTTATTGCAGATCCTAACATCCCTACAAGGCCAAAATGGGCAGCTAAGACCATTCATGTAGCAGGAGAGCTAGCTGGGAATCCTAATGACCCTAGGAGGACTAGATCTCAATTTGAGAGTGCTCTGTGCATGAAGGATCCTATGTTTGCTGAGAAATGCTATCTGATGGTGGAATCAGATCCTTAGACATATGAAGATGCAGCAGGAGATCCAAGATGTCAAACAGCCATGAAGGAAGAGTTCAACTCACTCCAGAAGAGCAACACTTGGGAGCTGGTTGATCTTCCCCCAGGGAGGAAGCTAGTTCAGTGTAAGTGGGTGTACAAGACCAAATTTTCTGCTGATGGTTCACCTATGAAGTACAAGGCCAGATTGGTATCCAAGGGCTACTCACAGGTTCATGGCATAGATTACAATGAGACCTTTGCACCAGTGGCAAAGATGGACTCCATCAGGCTAGCCTTAGCCATTGCAGCTTCAAAGAATTGGGAGGTACATCACATGGATGTAAAGTGTGCCTTCCTAAATGGAGATCTCACTGAAGAGATATACATGCAGCAGCCTCAAGGATTTGCTACTAACCCATCTCTTGTGTGCAGGCTAAGGAAGTCATTGTATGGGCTAAAGCAAGCCCCCAGGGCTTGGTATGCCAAGATTGATAGCTTCTTGCTATCACTGAATTTTGTTCGAAGCAAATCAGATCCAAATTTCTATTTGAAGTTGATTAATGGTTCATTAATTATCATTGTGTTATATGTTGATGACCTCCTCATTACAGGAAGCTCAAAGGATGAGATTGCTTCCTTGAAGAGTGCAATGAACCAAGCCTTGCTCAAACCAAAGTTGGAATCAAGGTGCACCAGTCCAAGTATGCCTTGGATTTGATGAACAAATTCAAAATGAAGGATTTCAAGCCAAGCAAGACTCCTTTCCTTTCAGGAGTGAAGCTTGAAGAAGCTGATTCTTCACCTATGGTAAACAATACACTGTATAGGCAATTGATTGGATGTTTGTTGTATCTTACACATACTAGACCTGATATTTCTTATGCAGTAAGTGTGGCTTCTAGATACATGGATCAGCCTCATGAGATCCATTGGAAAGCAGCCAAAAGGATCCTTAACTCTGTTCAGGAAACAAGGACACATGGGATCTTCTATAAAGCAAAATCTGATCTTGATTTGATTGGGTTTACTGACAGTGATTGGGTAGGTGATAGCACAGATAGAAAGTACACATCAAGATATGTGTTCATGCTTGCAGAAGGGCCAATTAGCTGGTCAAGCAAGAAACAAAGTGCCATTGCACTCTCATCTACAGAAGCAGAGTACAGATTAGTTGTTAATGCATCAACTCAATGTTTATGGTTGCAGGGGTTACTTGGAGAGTGTGGCTTCGAATCAAAGTAATCAACTACCATCTACTGTGATAATCAAAGTACCATTCAAATCTGGAATGATCCAGTTTAGAAGCAGAGAACCAAACACATTGAGATCCATATGCACTACATCAGAGAGCTTGTGCATGATGGCACCATTCACCTACTCTTATGTTCATCTTTAGAACAAGTAGCTGATATCTTCACCAAATCATTTTGTGAGAAGACCTTCAGCAATCTCAAATCACTGCTAGGGATTTCTGATCATGCTGTGAAGCATGAGTGAA